>PVIU01007079.1:0-94950 GCA_004026605.1 Ondatra zibethicus | reverse complement strand
AGCCTACTTTGGTCTAGGCTGCTGGCTTTGATCTGTTTCTGTAAATCTTGGTCTGGATCTCCTCTTGTAGCTATCCCTGGCTTGGAGTTAGACCTGTTCTGGTGGAGATCGCTGGCTCTGGATCTGGTCGCTGGGTCAATCCTGATCCGCTCGAGTCCCGGGACCGGGTTGACTCCTATCTTCTGCTCCTGGTGGAGCCTGTTCTCTCCTTGTCCTGGGTAACTGGTTCAGTCCCACTCCGGTTCCGGTGCAGGTTGCGGGCTCTGAGTCAGGTTGTTGGCTCAATCAGTGTCCCAAGACTGGGTTGGCTCCCAGGGCTCGATTTGCTCCTGGCTTCTGCCCCAGGTGGAGCTTGTTTCCTCGGCTCTCTCTGTCCTAGGAGTCTCGTTCAATTCCACTCCTGTGGGATTTGTTGCCCAAGGTGGAGTTCCTTGCCTCCGGGCAATTACTAGCTTTGACCTGTAACTGTAAGTCCTAGGCTGGGTTCCCTCCTGCAGAATCCCCTGGGTTGGAGTTGGGCCTGTAAAACTCCCTTTTAAAATATGGAAATGATTCAACATTGTAAGAAAGTCTTCCTTATGACCTTCTAGGCAAAAATTTGGGAGTGACATCCAGAAAATAATTCCTGAATTCATATTGTTTTGATAAGAAATGTGAACTTACTTTAAAATATTTTAAAAGTCCTATCTCCATAGGCTTCTTTAGTATAAGAAAACTAATAATCATCTCAAAATAATTTATTAAATCTTTAACTGGGTCCTGCTTCTGTGTTCTAGGTGTAAATCATAAAGAGAAATGAGAATATTTCAGACTTGATGAATTAAAAGCTTCAACATGTCAGTTTCCCAAGTGTTATACCTTTTAGAGAGTTTGAAGCACTTAATACATTTGATTTTATAAAATCAAGAAAATCCTGTTTTCTACCTTTCACTTATTTGGGTTGCCAGCTTTTGCCAGCTGAGACCTGCATTAGACAGAGCTGTACTTCACGGTAGTATTCAGTTCTCTTCCCTTGGGATTAGATTCTTCCTGAACTTTTCAGTATCCTGCACATCAGTTGAAGTCTGTCCTCGAGTGTTTCTTGCTATGTATAACTGAAATAGGCGATTTTATACTGTAATTGACAGTTTAATATAAGATAAATGTTAAAGATGTGAATTCCAGTGTTGTGATCCTCATATATACACTGCCAACAAAATCAGAGTCAGCAGGTTTGCTGTGTGTGTGTGTGTGTGTGTGTGTCCATACATACATTCATACAAAAACAAAGAAAATGAGGCTATGAGGTGAGAATGGGTACATGGGAAAGGTCCTAGGAAGGGTAGCAGGGATGAAACGGAAGGAGAAAAGAGAGTGTGTAAGTGATATCACTCGGTTTCGATGTAAACCATGGTTAAGAAATTGTGAGAGGAGGTCTTACTGTGTAGCTCTGGCTGACCTGGAACTCACTATGTAAATCAGGTTCATCTTGAACTCATAGAGATCCACCTGCCTCTGCCTCCTGGGTGTTGTGGTTAAAGGCCTGCACTATTACCCAAAGTTTTTAAAAATATCCACAGAATATATTGCTTTTGTTACCATTAGTTAAAAGAATTAACAAGATCTACTCATCATAACTTTTAGAAAAAAAGTTCTGAAAGAAATACATAGCAAACAGGTTCTGTGAGAAATTTAGCAGCCTCTTGCCTTATAAAATTTATTCCCAAGCTATCCCGTCCCATTTCCATCTCATTCAACCATCAATCATATTTTATTTTTAATGTTCTTTCAAATCACAATTAAGTGGAACCATTTGGCCCAAAACAGTAAATACAAATAAAATTATATTGCTAATTATAAAGAAATGTATGCTTCTTTGGCCAAAATTTTTTTGTTTTATTTCCCTTATGTCTCTTATTTTGAGTGTGTCCCTTCCTTTCTAGAGTAAATTGGTTGACAAGGCCACAACAGGCAAAATCTCTAATGAGACCGTCTGACTGAAATCTTGATAGAACAAGGCAACTATCTGGCAGGCAGCAAATAGCTTCTTTTGCCCTGCTGCTCACTTAGAATATGGTGATGTCTTCTTACAGAACACTGAACTGTTTGGAAAGCTGATGCTTAGAGGTAAATGATTAAAAATGCTTCAGATGGCACAATGGGCTATTTTAGTTGTAGATAATTCTATTGAGGCAGAATGTACAGTTAATATACTCTATAGCTACCAAGGTATACTTTAGTCAATAAACACACGGGGTTGTGCAACTACTACAAAAAGCAAATATAAAGCAGCTAGACTGGGGCGAAAGAGGTGATGCAGTGGTTAGGAGTATTTGCTGTTCTTATGGAGAATCTGGTTTTGCTTAAAAGTACACAGATGGCTGTTCACAGCCATCTGCAACTGTAGACTCAGGGTATCTATGCCCTCTTCTGGTCTCTGCAGGCACCAGGTATGTACACGGTGCACAAACAAATATGCAATCAAACATCCTTACACATCAATTATAAAAATAAACCAGAGCAATTGCATCCCCATGCCCCACCCTAAACAATATTGTCTCTAGTTTCTTCATAGTCAGCCCATGCTGACCCTGTAGACCACTAAACTGTACTCCAAACCATCTGGTGTTTTGAGAGTGCCATATATATCATATTCTACTTAGTGATCAATCAAGTCATGCTTCTTTTGTCTGGCACAGTACATTTGAAACACATCTCTGGTGTAGGAGTTCCTTCTGTTTATGTGTTGCTTTCATTGGTTATTAAATAAAGAAACTGCCTTGGCCTTTTGATAGGGCAGAACTTAGGTAGGCATGGAAAACAGAACTAAATTCTGGGAGGAAGAAAGCAGAGTCAGAAAGAAGCCATGGATCCTCCACCTGAGACAGACGCCCATTAGAATCTTTCCCAGTAAGCCACTGCCACATGGCAATATACAGATGAATAGAAATGGGTTAAATCAAGATGTGAGAGTTAGCCCATAAGAGGATAGAACTAATGGGCTAAGCAGTGATTTAATCAATACAATATCTGTGTGGTTATTTCGTGAATAAGCTAGCTGTGTGGCCGGGAAGACCAAGCAGGCCCTCACCTTGTTATACATCTCTGTCTTCATGTGCATTAATATTTTCCTTATTTTTATTACTGAGTAATATTCTGTAGCCATATGATATTGACATTGTCTACTGAGCCCGTGAGTGATTGATATTCATGCAACTTTTAGTTTGTAGTAATTTTGAACAAATATACTGTAAGTATTTATGTAAATTTAAATTTTGTACGAATATATGGCCTTATTTGTCTTGGGCAAATGCCTAAGAGTGGGCCATGGTGTATATTTTTTAAGAAAATGCCAAGCTGTTTCTGAAGGACATGAAGAATTCATATCCCGGTCTTTAATGTACAACCATTCTAGTTATCCCATAACATGGCCAGGACTTGTTATTTTACATTCTTGCTGTAATGGCTTAAATGTGTTCCTAGAAGGATTCAGACAGCATCAAATTCCTGTATAATTGTTGTCACACACTGTGTTTGTTGACGTACCTCTTCACATTTTTTGCCTATTGATAAATCAGGCTGATATTTTTTTAGTCATTTACATACTCTATTACAAATCTTTTGTTATATATATGTTGACCAGTATTTTTTCCCCAGGTTGTAACTTGTCTCTTTATTATCAAAGCAGTATCTATTAAAGAGCCAACAGTTTTCAATCTTACCGAGGATAAATTTATTGACTTTTCTTCTATGAATTATGCTGTATCATGTTTTAAAAATACACACCTAATGCAAGTATCATGTTTTTTCTTACATATTTTAGAAGTTTACCATTGTTAGTTTTGTATTCTGTTCAATGGTCTATTTTGACTAATTTTTATTTCTACCTTTGTTCATAATATGAGTATTGTTTTATCTCTTTATTTTTCTCTCTGGATGCCCAGTAAGCTTAGGATCCTTTGTTATATTATTCTTCCTCTATCAAAATAGCTTAGTGCTGGTGTGGGACAAATGTCTATATTCTGTCAATTATATTTTAAATAAACACTAATAGGCCAGTAGCCAGGCAGGAAGTTTAGGTGGGACAACCAGACAGGAAATAGAGGTGAGTCAATGAGAACAGGAGTATTCTGAGAAGAAGGAAGCTCTTTCTGCAATTGGGACCCCGCGCAGAACAAGCAAGATGTGACTGCCTCGCTGAAAAAGGTACCGAGCCATGTGGCTAACACAGATAAGAATAATGGGCTAATGTAAGTTGTAAGAGTTAATAAGAAGCTTTAGCTAATGGGCCAATCAGTTTATAACTAATGTAGACCTCTGTGTGATTTCTTTGGGACTTAACTACTGCGGGAACTGGGCAGGACAGAAAACCTCAGTAAACATAGTGCCTTTGTCACCAATTAACTCTATCAGTGTGGGCCAATTCATCAAATTTTTGCTCCTTTTCTTGGTACGTCCATCTGGTTCTTTTGCCAGTAGTTCACTGTATGGATCAATGTACCTTTGCAATAATTCTCTGTCTGAGGCAAAATGAGTCCTCCAGCAGCTTTGTAGATTATTTTCTAAATTACTTTGGCTATGGAAGCTTTAGAAAAGGAAACACACTGATGTAATTTTGAGGAAAAATGCATTGACTTTTTATTGTTTCTCTCTACACAATGTATTTTGCATTCAGAGGGATGGTACTCTTCTGTTTTGTTTGGCTTATTTGAGCAACATTCCAGTCTAGCCTCCACATTGAAATCCTCCTGTTTCAGCCTCTAATGCTAAGGCTTGTCACCACATCGGCATGAACAATTTTCTTGACCACTGACAACAACTTACTTTGTCCATTTATATTACAAATGATACTAATTGGATTGTAAAGTATGTTGCATTTCTATTATAAATTCCATTTGTTTGCGATGAGTATTTTTATAATTTCTAGCTTGAGTTATTAAATATTGTGCTGAGGATTTTGAGTCTGTGTTGCTGAGGATCACTATGCTCTCATCATAACCCATATGTGAGGGTTTCAATGTCACTACTGGGATGCTGTGAGAACATATTAAATCTAAGCATTATTATATTCCCTTTAGGTTTGCAAGGAATTTGCCTTTTCCTCTCCTCTTCCCTTCCTGTTCACTCCTTGCCACATTTTTGTGTTTTAATACATTCTGAACTCTAATACAGGTCAGTTATATATTATGTTTCAAAATCTTGTAAGTTGGTATTATTTCACAATGCCTGTCTCAAGGATTATGGAATGGACATATTTTTTGATAGGTATCTTATCACTTTAAGTGTCATATGGAAATATTTTCTTATATTCTTTATCTCAGATCCTTCTGGTCTCTGCAATTTTTATGTGAAAACTGATGTTTTCATCATTGATTCATGTAAGTAATACTTATTTGTTGTTTCCTACATTTTATTTCTTTTCCTAAACTTTTTGAAGTTTGATTGACTACACATAGATTTCTTCTCTTCCCTTTATCCTTCCCTCTCTCCTTATCTTTTTTAAAAAGTTATTTTTATTTGCTCTTGGAGAAATTTGTGTCTTTGTAAATGTATGTATCTTTACAAAAAATGTTTATCTAATGTGTTTAATCATATCCATCCCCACCCTCCCCACATGCCTGTCTTAAATTCATGTCCTCAATTTAAAATATAACCCAGAGTCTAATTAGTGCTGAACAGATGCTCATGGATGTGGTACCCACCAAATCAAAGTAGAGGGGTGAAATCTCGGGGAAAGGATTCAAACAGAGATGGATGAGGGATGGGGGAAATGATGAGGATGGAGACAAGCTATTCAAAATGAGGAGTGCATGAAAACGCCTTGAAAATCTATTATCTTACAACCTGAATAAAAATATAACTGCAGAGGATAGCACCACACATAAGATATAAATGAAGAACTGTTGGGAACTGCTGGGATTAAAGGATTGAGTGGTGATGGGGGTAAGAAGATGGGGAAAGTAAGGGGCTGGGGAGCTAGTTAGCAAAAACTAAGGATATATGAAAAAGACTTTTGGAAACTCATGAATTATCAAGTGGATTTTAAAATATAATTTGAAAAAAAGGTTTGAATTGAGGTACAATATGGTGAAAGATAATGATCTTCGCAGAAGATGAGGGTTACTCAATAAAAATCTCAGTGCCTAGCAAGGGATACCTCCTCATGACTTACCAGTAGGGCCTGGGGTGGGAAAGGCCACCGAAACAATCAGGCTGTTGCTACTCTTTTTTTTTTTTTTTTTTTGAGACAGGGTTTCTCTGTAGCTTTGGAGCCTGTCCTGGAACTAGCTCTTGTAGACCAGGCTGGCCTCGAACTCAACAGAGATCCGCCTGCCTCTGCCTCCCTAGTGCTGGGATTAAAGGCGTGTGCTATCACCGCCTGGCAATTACTAATTGCTTCTCAGCCTTTTGGCTAAGATCAAGTGTAGCTACTCTTTTCTCTCTTGCCCATCATTGAATTTCACTAGGGATCTTGAATTTTCTGGTCTTCTTCTCAAATTTGGGAAATTTTTAGCCATATTATTTAAAGGTTTTCCCAACAGTGCACACTTTCTTATCTAACAATCTAGATTTTAAACTTTTTATAGCAGTCCAGAGATAGTTAGTATTTGTCCATATTTCTAAATTAGTTACTATTCTGCCATCCTAACAGAGCAATTTATATTGGTCTGTTTTCAAATTCATTTCTCCATCTTCGCATCACCATTCTGAAAAATAATTTACTCAGTACATTTGTTTTATAATTTTTCTAATTTCTGAAATGTACGTTTGGTTGTTATTTTTTTCTTCTATGTTTTGTGGTTATTTATGTTCTTTTCAAGATTTTTTGACTTATTTTTCTAAAGCATTATTACAATTTTTGGATGTTTCTATTGAATAATTCCTACATCTTTATCATTTCGGCTTTGGTATATATTCGTTGGCTGAGTGTTCCTATGCAATCTGAGTTTTGTTGCTGTCGTTGTTTTTGGTTTTCTTTCCTTTTTGAAAAAAGCTTTTTATCTTATTGAGCTATACGTTTTTCTCTGCTCCCATCCCTTTCTCTCCCCTCCCCTTCAACCCTCTCCCATGGTCCCCATGCTCCCAATTTACTCAGGAGATCTTGTCTTTCTCTACTTCCCATGTAGATTAGATCCGTGTATGTCTCTCTTAGGGTTCTCATTGTTGTTCAGGTTTTCTTTTCATGTGAAATGCTTCTTTACAGGGTATCTTAAACATTTTGACTATTATCTTATTGAAATTATGACTCTTATTTAAAGTATATGATAAATATTGGTATATTTGTTTCAATGGCAATTTGCTTTCATAACTTTAAGCACAGTCCGAAGATTCATTCATTTGTGAGTTGTGTACCTAATGTCAGCTCAGTTTCAAGTCTTTTTAATTTCTTTCAGTGTTGTTGGATCTGTCCTGTGCATATCACCTGAAGAGATGTTCCGGCTGGGACCTTGGGTGTGTGTGTGTGTGTGTGTGTGTGTCAAAAACTCTCCTAAATTTCAGTCACTGAGGTACTTAATAGAATTAGATTCAAGTATGTGAGACTTCAGGAAAACCCAATATTTAATAAACAATATTATGGACTCATGTTGCCACATTTCTTCTTCCTTGCTTGCTAGAATGTTCACCTGATTAATGCATGCATGCCTATCCTCTAACCATGCTTTGGTTACTCTGTCCTAGTTTATAACTACAGCAAAGCCAAGTCTATGCATAAGCAGCAAGAGATGTGAATGAAAAAGACGCTAGTCATATCTTTAGTGTGTGCTTCTTTACACCCGGATATTTTTAGCCAAGCCATCTGGTGTCACTGACATGTCAGAATTATCAAAAGGCTGTTGGATTCTTTCATCCTGGTTTCTTTCAAACCTATATTTAACAATAAAATAGACTGTGTTTACTTGATCTTATAGACACAATTTATGTTCAAATAAAATCAATGTACGGTTTCTCTGGAAAGTATTTACATATGCAAATTTAAATATGCACCAAAAAAGATCTCTTAAATTACAGCAAAGACACTGGGAAGCCTTTGAGGTGTCTAGTATGTATCTGAGCCTCTTCTCTTTGAATCCTTCCTCACTCCATTTTCTAAGTGTGCCTACCAGCTATGCTCACTCAGAAAGCAATTCATATTTTGTAATTTACATTATAAAGGTAAGAGCCTTCGTTTCCATTATGTTACAGTATTGGTTACTCTTTCAAGAAACACATAGGCCTTCTTATTACCATGTATTTACTTTCAACCTCACTCCCCAACCCGTAACAGAATTTCACTCCTAAAATATACCATGTGCAAGTTGTAGATAAAAAGGTTCTGGGCAGGAGAAGTCCAATTGAAACTTCAAATATTCTTCAAAGAATCTGCTGTGTGGGTAATCTAAATGGGAATATTTGAAAATTCTCTGTAAAAAAAATCCATCTTAAAATTTTGGATATACAAATTTGCTTTTAGATAGTATTTTAGTCACACCAAATTATTATTTTTTAATAATAAATGTTTTATGAGTATTGTATGAGTTTATTGCCTGCATATATGTAAATTGCACCACATGTGTGCCTGATGCCCACAGAAGTCAGAAGAGAAAATTGGATTCCTGGAACTGGCATTACAAGCAGTTGTGAGCTACTGTGTGGGATCCTGTGAACCAAACGGGTCTTCAGTAAGAGCAGCAAGTATTCAGAATTGGGTTTGTGACAGAGGAAAGCAAGAATGGTTGAGAACTGCTTGGGTGAATGACTACACTGACCTAACATCTCTTGTTCAAGTCAAACATTTCTCTACTGGAAGTCAATTCTGGATTCCTAAACATTGTCTTCAAGGCAGCCTCCTATCATCTACCCACTCCCCATTGGATTCATACTGTCCCTTTTGAGACCCAGCAGGTGCTGACACGAGGTAGAAAACTTTGCCAAAAGTGAGATAAAAAATCTAATAAACCAACCAGCGAGGTAAAGTAAATACAGATCTGGGTGGAATTCACAGAAACGTATTGCCTAATGTGAGAGTGACTAAGGTAAGTCTCTGCTATTCTCATAACAAGTTGATGGAAGGAACACACTGCCAGCGTCCCTCCCCCCGGAACACACTGCCAGCGTCCCTCCCCCCGGAACACACTGCCAGCGTCCCTCCCCTGGAACACACTGCCAGCGTCCCTCCCCTGGCAGCAGAGCCCTCACTGTTAGCCCACCTGAGAGTCCAGCTCCCTCTGCCACATTTAGAATTGCGGTGGCATTTCAGAGTTCATCAAGGCAGTAGGTGGTTAAGGGAATTATCCACAAACCTCAAAGTAAAAGAGCATTTCTTTTTCTTTCTTTCTTTTTTTTTTTTTTTTTTTTTTTGGTTTGGGGGCAAGTCCTTTTCTCTGCTTTTTGGACTTTACTTTCAAAACCTTAAATGTTATTATTGCCAATCGCAGGCAGGATGGGCAAAATGAGCAGGTGAAGAGCTAGTGGAGAAACATCCCGGAACCTACTGTGAGTTAACAGGCTTCTGAATGCGTCTCTGTGGTCCACAGAAGTACAAGTGGAGAAATAGCAAGGACTATCAGCTACTGCAATCTTAAAACAAAGCTGGTGACTCTAAAATTGTTCCAAAACAGCTCATTTTATTTTTGTTTAATCAAATAAACAGAGGGTCTTCCTGTTGGGGCAGGGGCAACGGCAGCAAGTATTCTTAACCACTGAGCAAACCAGCCCTGCTTCTTAAATTGTCAGTTAAAAACAAGGTTGCATACAAAAGATTATCCTATGAATCTATTCTCCTACACTACATAAATAATGGAATATTTATCATACTTTAAGTTCAGAATCACATAGATAGAGAAAGCTCCAATAACAACTTAGTCAAATTTTTTTATTGCAATTGTTGTGTTCATGTTAGTAAAAGTGTGAATCTTGTTTCTATGATAAGCACTGATATTTGACATATTTCTAGGATGCTGTATACTTTATTTAATAGAGTTTTGTTAGCACTTTCCTGGCAGAGACCAAGAACTGTTTATGTGTTTTATAGCTAATACTTACTTTAGTTGTTGGTAAGGTCTGGTGTTTATCTTTTACTTATAAGACCCAAAAGGATATTCCAATATATCACAACTACAGAGTTCATATAAGATAAATTTGTAAGTAAGCATGATCATTTTGGGAAAACTGAAAACATTGTCAGATATGAATTGAACACAAGAATGTTAAAGGTATGACAAGATGCCATTATTATTATTGTTGTTGTTTCTATAGTTTATTACAAATCCATTGAACAGTCTAGAATATATGGAGTAAGAGAGAAAGATCAAGAAAAGTAGTTGGATAGCAAGAATTAAGGGTAAGCAGAATCTTTTGGATTTTTGGATTTTTGAGGGGTTTTCATCTTCTTTTTGAAATTTTTTTCTTGATGATGCTTTTCACATCTCTGTTGTGCAGCCAACCATCACGCTCAGCTTCCCACTTGAGCTGTTTGAAGCTTGCGTTATCTTTGTTAGCCATAGCGTTCATACCACTATCATCAAACTTTGATCCAACAGATGGCCAAACTCCTCAGTAGAGACAAAACAGGCTGGAGTCATCGACACATTTCTTTGATCCTTGAAATGACCCAGCAAAGTCAATATTATCTTTATTCTTTCTCTTGCTTTTCTTAGTACTGGCTTTGGAGCTGACTTCATCAAATTCTTCAGTTTCATCGTCTGACACATCCATGATTGTTCCTCCATCTTCATCAATTTCAAAGTCTTCATCATTCATACTTCCTAGGGAAGCTTTATCATCATCCAGGTCACCAAGCTCATTGTTACTACACTCTGAATCTTCCAAGTTCCTCTTAGCTCCTTTTTTTTTCATATTGCTGGCAAAATCAATATTGTCCTTTCCAGGCATGAAGCAGTTATCATCTTCAAATGCGTCAGTCACCTTTTCAAATTCTTCATCATCAACACCTTCTATACTGTCTTCATCTGCATCGCGCTTCTGTTTCTCTTTAACAACCGCAACTTGCTTATACCTGTAGAAAAACACTTCATCCACTGGTATCTGGCTTTCTTCTTTTACAAGGAACTCTTTATTATTCACAGCAAGTTTATGAACATTCTTTATAAAATGTTTCCTTTTTGGCTGCATCACAACACTGTTAGTATTTTCTTTGCCTTTGTGTAGCTTTGGATTTCAGTATACAAACTGATCCAAGAATCTCATGAGTGTGAAATCCTGCAATGGGTCCCCTGAATACTGAATAAATTTTCCTTCAAGGATAGTCTTAGCAAAAAGAGCCACAGAAGGGTGGAAATGCTCAGATAACTTTTTTGAGCTCCCAAAGACTTGTGTTTTCAGTTCCACAGAACAGAGGATTTCTACTGAATGGATCATATGTCTTTAACTGCTTGCTACCCTTCCGGTTGTCAAAGTATACCCAGGAAGCAGCCTTGGGTTTCTTGGCTTCTGTGCTCATTGCAGTCACGGTGCCTTCTGCTCCCACTTCCTTTACTGCAATGACTGCTGTTTCTTTGTCTGCATCAGTGAACTTTTCTATGTCACTATCATCTCCCACATCAACGAAGTTTTCTTCATCAGATTCCGGATGATCATCTAGTTGGCTTCTTAAATCTGGTTTTGTTTTAAGGACCTCCAACACAAGATATAAGGCTCCACAGATGAACAGTGGCTTCTGTGTGCAGGTAACCTGAAGTAGTCATTTCACAAAAGCCTTCACCCAGCACAATATGATGTCCACTTTCAGAGATTTATAGACAAAGTTAAGAAACATCCCTTGCTTTGAACATGTTATCAACCCTGAATCCAACATCTTTCTGTATAATGTTGTATCGGACTAGTATCTAGCAGACTAGATATCGTCTGCTGAGAATTCATTACTTGGGAAAGCAGCATTAAAGTCTGCACACTAGTATTGTAATTTACAACATGCAACACTTTGAATAAAGTGTTCACATGCTCCCTCACTTTGTTGTCACCTGTCTGGGAATAAGAATATGCTCTGTTCACTCTTGTTAAAATGGCGCTGAACATTTTTGATTCAATGTCTTTTTTCCTGATCCAAGTCAGAAAGAAACAAAAATAAGAATGATTCATTTGTTAGCCAACTCACTTTCTTCATGGCAGAGGATCATTTGGTTTCAAAAGCAAATTGCATAATACTGAGTGAGCTTTGACGCTGATATTGGAGCTAAAGAGTAGCCTTTCTATTTCTCCACACACAGCTCCTTTCCTATTGGGATGCTTCTGCAGTTACACCTCTAACAGATGGGACGCTTGTGTGGCTTCTGTTCTGAGGGTCTCCCAGCTTATTTACCACCTGAACCAGAAGCCATTTTCTCCTCAGGCTTACAGCATGCCATGAGCAGCTACTAGCACTCTGGTTCTAGTGGTTACCAGAGAATTATGCCTTAGAGTTTCTAGGACTTGCACAAATTCTGCTGCTAACCATTTCAGCTGGTGTTCATCATACCACAGTATGGGTCTCCTATCTGTTGAGTCCTTGCTGCCGCTGGACAGCTCTTCCAGTTTGTGCGAAGGATGCTGGCTGAAAACCCGCAGCTTCCGACTGTCTGGCAGAAGGTTTGTAATGAGTAACTCCATGAATGTATCCAAAGCCAGGAGGCACTGCTGCTTGCTGCCCTTCCTCTTAACAAGGTCCAAGAGGGTTTCTACGAACTGGAGTGTGTGAACAGCATCATCCTGGATCAGAAGGATCGTGACTGTCATCCTGTTACCTAGTGTCCCACATGACACAATTTCCTTCATCCAGGTGGAAGAACCTCCCTTTTGATTATTTGTCTTATTTTTGAATAAACTGACTTCATGCTCATACAGCTTCTGAGCCAGGGCTTTGTATTTAGCCACCACATCCCGAGGCGGGGGTTCCGAAGAGTAGTCGTTGCTGTGCTCCATGGCATACCACTTGCCTCCAGGCTTCAGTAACAACGTTTGTCTCTCAAGAAATTCGAACACATTGGGTTGTTTATCTTTCTTTGGTTTGGGGATAGTACTGCTATCAGAATGCTATTCTGGTACATTCTTATTTTTCACCTTCTTTTCTGATGTATTTTTATTTTCTATTGCTTTTATTTTTTTTTAATTTCCTACCTTCAGTATTTTTGCTCTGTTTTGTTATCATTTTCCTTTTCATCTGGTTTGTCCTCTTCAATCAAAGACTGTGTATTTGGCCAAATTAAGATTTTGAATAAATACCTCCAATTCACCTCACTGAAGATTGTCAATTGTTCCTTTTATTTTGCCTCCATCCACTACTTCCTCATTTTCATCCAAAGTAGCCAGCATAATGTAATCTTGCTTGGTGCCTCTGAGGCATTACACCTCCTCCAGAGGGAAGCTGTTCTTGGCCTCATCCCTATCCTCTTCATCTTCCTCCTCCGGAACTTCTGTCACTGCTTTGGGATGCCAGGGCTGCTTGGCATGGAACAGATGCCATTATTATTAAACTAGTAATTTTTCCCCATTAGTTTGTGACATTACCTAGCAGATAATTTTTCCCACTACCTTGATAGAGCAGTTGGTAGCTGCTATCTCCCAAGACTCTCTGGATTACATGTAGAAAGCCTATGCCAGCCAATAGAAAGAAATATGAAGAGAATTTATTAGCCAGATTTAGGGAAGCAATCAATGTATGATCACAGACAGGATTTTAAAAAATACATTAGCTTATAAACCTGTTAAAGCTTTGAAAAAACACATTAGTTTGAAGTTGTAAGGTTTTGAAAAACATGTTTTCACATCATGATATTTTCAGGCTTCCACCGGTCCTACCAATTCAATTTTGGAAATGCGCATCCCATGTCAAAGAGAAGCATTTCCCAAGGAATAAAATGCATATGCTGGACAACCACCTTCAAAAGTAGGTACTTCTTTTTTGAAGTGACCGGACTGAAAGATTAGACATTCATTCATTTTCAAACAAAGAACCATTACTGATCACTAAGTAAAATAGAAGGAAATATGATAACTTCCTAATCTGCTAAGTGCCCATCCATATGACCCTGAAATGGTCTCATACAACAAACTCTTCTCATCTGAGGGTCAGAAGTAATTTCAGGTATCCTCTTTTGAATTTATAGCATATGAAATTTCACAGAACCCCAAAGCTCCACAGTTTTATATGTTTTTCTATATCTATACCTTATATAGTTCCAGTGAAAACCAGTCATTGTATGTTTAGGCCTTTCTCCTAATCAGAGAAGATTCTTAATTTTGTCTGAGCAAGCTAAGATAGTTCTTGCAAATTATGACCATAGACCACTGCCATCAAAAGCACCGAGAGTGGATGTTTGGGACGAAGATATTTAGCATCTTCTTAGGTACACTAACCCAAAATCTCTGGATTTAGTGCCAAGAAATTAGTAGTTTAATAAGCTCTTGTGAATTCTCTTCTTTGAAGAAAAGAATGACTGACTTGGGGTTGCTACAGGAATCTCTTAGGACACTGTTTAGTCAAAGCATCACCCCAGCTCCCTAACACCCCTTTATACAAAGAGTCTGGAATATTACAGTCAGGGGCCTCACCCCAACCCCTGGCACCCATCTTTGGAATACTGGGAAGGAACTCCATTTCAAGCCTCCTCCCCTGGAAGTTGCCTTAGTCCAAACTCCACCTCAGAAAACCCACCAAACCCATGAGTCCTCACCGGGAGGGTTAAGAAGCCCCACCAAACGGTAACCACTCCCACAGGCTACTTAAACTGCCGCCCAGAGAATGTACACGTGGTCTCCTCTTTTCTCTCGTTTCCGCACCATGCTTTCCTGGTGCCACCAGGGGGCGCTGCATTAAACATGGGCATCTTTTATTTTTTCTAATTTGGTCTGGTTGGAATTATTTGCGTCGGTAGAAAGGCTCGTCTTAAGAAAAACCTAACAGACACGATCTCAGGGAATTTCCTGGGAGAAGTTTCTCATTGAAAACTAAGTGGAGAGCAGAGCATCCATGATTTACCATCATCATTTTGGTGCTTTAAGGACCCAAAATTTTAAATATTGCTACATGTGTTACCTCTCTTTCAAAGCCTTTGACTTTTTTCTCCTTTTATTCTCATGTCCATGCAAGGAACAAAAGCTGAACCTTTATGATCAGTTTTTTCTTTGATTGTCAGATCACCAGGACCTACCACATGTCTTTTTCCTTGGTGAAGTAACAGAAAAAGAAAACAATATATACAGGCATCATATTACATATGATTAGTTATAATTGTATTATATACATATCAGGTAAAGAGAACATATATATGTATTTTCTTACTTATAATTACACAAACATGAGATATGGATACATGCATTCATGTCCATATATATTCACTGTGTTCTGTCAGAACAAATTTTTAGTACTAGAGTATTAGATTATTTTGTAAAACTCTGAAGTCAGCATTAGGAAGCAAAAAAAATACTATGATCATTTACTACTTCTTCATTCTATAGAAATTATACTAAAAGGTATTTAGAGATCAAGTTCTTGGCCACATGGGTAAAATTTTATATAAGAAGATTAGGTCTGCACAGATGATATTTCTTCCTAAGCAGGATTAGCTATCCTTTATCAGAATAAAATGAATAAGGGATCTTGAAAGGAAAACCTTGTCCACAACTGTGTGTGGACTGAATACCACATTCCAAATGGAAAGGATTTTTCTATGTGTATGACCTGCGCATATAGAATACAGCATGAATGCATGATTTTAATGGATTTCATTACTATTCCTATTTTCCATCACACTGTTTGTAAAGTTTCCAATATTGATGGAAATAAAGACAAGTGAGGGCCTGGGGATGTAGCTCAGTGGTAGAGTGTATGCTGAGCATGCACAAAGCCCCAGGCTCTATCCAAACATCAAAACAAACACAATGTTGAAACACCTGATGTAGCCATCTCTGGTTATGCACATTAAAGGCCAGCTTATTTTTCTTGGAGTAAGTTTCTGTGTGTGCATCTGTTCCCAGAGTGTTAACTGGAATAGCCTGTGCCTACAAATAAAGTCTTGATGAAATATGAACTCATTTTCTTCTAAACATAAAGACTATATCAAAGAATACGAGATTCAGGGGTGGTGTGAGCAGAAGACATAACTCAGTTGGTAAAATGCTTGCCATCAAGAGGATCTGAGTTTGGATCCTCAGTTGCCACATAAAAGTCAGATGTGGTAGTATATATCTTCTAGTCTAGAACTTGGTAGGTAAAGTCAAAAGATTCCCTGGTAAATCCCTGGCCAGTGTTATCAGTCAGCAAGCTCCAGGTTAGTGTAAGACCCTGCCTCAAAGAATAATACTGAGAGTAACTAAAGAAGATACCTGGTATTGACCTCTGGACTCTAAACACACATATATAAGCATGTACACACATATACTACACACCCAAGCATAAGCATGTACACACATACACTATACATACACATATCTAAACATGTACATGCTTATGCTACACTGAACTATATAATCATTTACACAGTGCACTACACACATATATAAGCTTGTACATCATACACTACACACACAAAGATTCTACACAGTAAAGAAAATAATCAACAGAGAGAAAATATTGTCTAATCACTTATTTGTAAGGTAGTTGATAACACTACATAAGAAACTCAAATAGCTCAATAATGTAGAAACAAATAACCCAATTAAAAATAAGCAGAGAGCGTCGATAGACATTGCTCATAAAAGGACAACAGACACATGAAATCATGGTCAACATTACTGTTCATCAGACAAATGCCAATTAAATCCAGGATGAGCTAGCACCTCCCTTGTTACAATGGCTATTGTCAAAAAGACAAACAGGGCATTTGTGAGCTATTGATGAACATAAATTTATTGTTGTTGTTAACAATAAGAAACTTACTTAATTTGAAGGGAAATCCTTGTTTATGAAAAGTCAATTCTTTGTTTCTGTTTTCAGGGCTCTTTCTCTGTGGATTTTGACAGTTCAATTAAAATGTATCTCATACTAGTTCTGCTTGAAGTACAGCTTCCAGTCAAAGTTTCTGGAGCTTTCCTGACTATATAATTAGTGCCTTTCATCAAATTTTGAAGGTCAGTTATAATTTCTTCAGTTATTCTTTTTAACACTTTTTCTTTCTCTTCTCTTTTCTGGTACTTACTCATGTAAACTTTGCTATGTTAATAGTGTCCCATAAGTGCTATAATGCTGAATATTTAACTGTCAACTTGCCACAGCCTAGAATCACCTGGGAAGCCATCCCCAATCCAAGGATTTTCTAGATCAGGTTGACCTGTAGGTATGTCTATGGGAGAGTAATTGTTGATCAATATAGGAGTGTCACACTGATCAATGTGGGATTGTTGACTAATGTGGGGTGGACATGCTGAGCTACATAAAACAAGAGATCGCTAAAAAGGAAGCAAGAATGCTCTCTTCTCCCTTTGCTCCTGACTGGAGATGTGACACTAACTTTCTGCCTCTGTAGCTCCCTTGCAATAAGGAACTGTGTCTGGAACTGGGAGAATAACACCTCTCCCTCCTCTAAGTTTCTTTTGCCCAGGATATATTATCATGACACAAATGCAATTAGCCCAGGAACCAGGGCTCCTTATTATGTTTCATGATTTTGTTTCTGCTCTTCTGACTGGGTAATTTCAAGTGTCCCATCTTTAAGCTCACCAATTCTTAAAGTGTTATTAAATTCAAGCACTCTTGTACCGGCTAGTGATTAAAAAAGAAAAACATAAAACTAGACCACTGCACTTTTCATCTCTGGAAATTCTTTTTGCTTTCTTTTTGGAATTCCAGTCTATTAATAAACCTTGGTTTACTCAAACTATTCTCCAGATAATTTACAGTTTTGTTTCCAGTTTACTGCAGTTCCTTGAGCAGAAATAGTTCACTAAAGCCTTTGTTTGTAAACCCAAAGTCTAGCTTCTCTAGATTCTCCAGTGATTCCTTTTGTCAGTTTTCTTTCTTTACCATGAATGGGGCACACTTCCTTGTTTTCTTGTGTGCCTAGTAATATTTGATTGAAAACTAGGAATAGTACAAGCAAGTTCATTCTGGAAATCAGACTCCTACTCCTCCCGGCTGTCAGAAAACCAGTTGTTTTTAGGATTCATTCCAAGGGAGTATATTGGGGGATGTGTGTATGTGGTGCATGGTGTGTGTGGTATGCTGTGTGTGTGGTGTGTGGTGAATATTCTTGGTGTGTGGTATGTGACATGTGTGGTGTGTGTGGTCTGTGGTCTACAGTATGTGGTGTATGAGGTGTTTGTGTGTGTGTGTATGGTGTGTGTTTATGGTATGTGTGGTGTGTATAGCTTGCGCGTGTGTGTGGTGTATGTGTAGTGAGTATTTGCAGTGTGCAGTATTTGGTGTGTGTTGTGTGTAGTATGTGGGATGTGGTGTGTGTGGTATATGGTGTGTGTGGTGTGTGGTATGTGTGTATGGTGTGTATGGTGTGTGTGTGCATATGGTGTGTATGTGTGTGTGGTGAGTATTTGTAGTTTGTGGTATGTGATGTGTGTGGTATGTGTTGTATGTGATATGTGGTTTGTGTGTGTGGTGTGTATGTGTCTGTGGTGTGTGTGGTGTGTATATGATGTGGTGTGTGTTGCTAGGGATTGAATCTAGATTCTTCTGCATGATAGGTAAGCACTTTTTCACCTGAACTGTAAGTCCCAGACCCCTAAAATGTTTGCAAAGACTGCACTCCTTGTCTAGTGTGTTCACTGGAGTCTGCTCTGACCTGTGTGGTAGGTGAACTGTCATAGATCTCAAATGCATAAATCCCACAGGAAAGAGAAAGAATAAGGTTCTATCTCTTTAAATCCCTTGGTTGACTTCCCAGGGAGAGCTCTTTATGGCTGTGAAAATTAAAACAATGTCTCCTCCTTAAGCCAGCTGTGTTGTTGTATTCTGAGATCAAAGTATGCAATCTGAGAGTTTTGAGGAAAAAGTCTCTATTGTCTGTATTGGGACCAGAAAGCTACAGAAGCAATACCAGGTACACCACTGTCTTCATGGTGACATGTTCCTATGTGTGATAGAAAGGATGAACAACTACAGTCACAACATAAAGGGCCTCTTTCTTCACAGACACTCCTCTGTGTAGTGCGGCTCCACATCCTGAACTATTAAGGTTCTGGTAGTTCTTACAAATATAACAAGTTGTTTTAGTGCATAGAGAGACCAAATCCCATGGTTTCTTACTTTAATTACCATTCCTTTGTTGCTGTGAACAAGGGTTTGAAAGAAGAAACTCGAAGAAGGATTTATTTGTGCTCAGTTTCAGTTCATCACAATGAGGAAGCCATAGCAGCATTTGGCATTCATTGCAATGGCATACGGCCTAGGCCCTGGTGCATCAGAAAGCAATGAGCTCGGGCTAGAATCAGAAACTGTTATCACAATCAAATTCCACTTCCAGAAGTGACTCCTTTTCACCAACCTGATTTCAGTATCAAAGGTTCAAACATGACAAGTTGAGAATCAAATGTTCAAACACATGAGTCTGTACTGGAAATTTTATATCTAAACTTTAATTGTTACTTAGCTAGTTATAACCATGTCTTGATTTTTCTTTAGCATTTATGCAGTTTCTATACTCAAAAGAAAAAGTATACACATAGAGAAGGGAAGAAAGAAAAAAGAAAGAAAGGTAGGAAGGAAGGAAGGAAGGAAAGAAGGTAAGGCGGGAGGAGGGAAGGACAGGGGAGAGAGGGATGGAAGGAGGGAGGGAGGGAAAGAAAAAGGTAGAAGTTATTTTGTCTTAGTTACTTTAATATTGTTGCGATTAAAAACCATGACCAAGGTAACTTATAAAAAATTAATTTTGCTTATAATTTCAGATGGTTGGAGAGTCTATGATGACAGAGTGAAGGAACAGCTGAGAGCTTATGTCTTCATCTACAACCATGAGACAGAAACAGAGAGAGGGACAGGGCTTGCAAACCTCAAAGCTGCCCCCAGCGACACACCTCTTCCAATCCTCGAACCACTCCTAATCCAACAGGAGACCGACCATCCAAACTTTTGAGTCTTTGGGGGGCCACTCTCATTCAAACCAACCCAGGACACAAGGTGCCTTGGTTTTTCTTCCTGTCCCTGTGATAAAATACCCTAATAGGAGCAACATAAGGGAGAAAAAATTCTGTGTGGTTCACAATTCCAAGAAACACTCTGCCATTGCAGGGAAGTCCAAGTAGCAGGAACTCAAAGCAGCTGGTCAGTCACGTTAGAGCCACAGCCAAGAGCAAAGAGTAATATGTTAATGAACACATGCTCATGTTCAGCTCGCAGTCAAGAGCAAAGAATAAGGGGTTAATGAATGAGTGCTCATATTTAGCCCACAATCAAAAGCAGAGTAAGGAGTTAATGAGCGCATGCTCATTTTCAGCTTCCTCTTACTCCCTTCCTTCAGTCTAGGTTCCCTTTCATGAAATGTTGAGACCCACATTCAAGTTGCTTCCTACCAAAGCTCAGTTAATGGCATGCCTGCAGGCCGTGCTAATCTAGACAATTTCTCCCTGAGAATCCCTTCCCAGGTAATTCTATAATGCGTAATTGAAAATTCAACCAACCATTTAATTAGGAAAAGGAAAAGTAGAAAGATGTTAAGATGTTTCATTGTATAACATAGTATAATCAAGAATTTTATTTATTTATTGGCATTAAATTCTTCCTGGCTGCAGTTTTCTCTCCCTCGACTCTTCCCAGGCCTGCCCTTTTCCCTAAATCCTTTCCTCCTCCATTTTCCTTCAGAAAAGATCAGGCATCCCAGGAATATCCACCCAACGTGGCATGACAAGATGCATTAAGACGAGGCACAAATTCTCATACTGAGCCTGGGCAAGGCAAGCAAATAGGAGGCTGTTCCCATTGTCAGGAGTTCCACTAAAACAAGCTGACAACCGTAGCACACATGCAGAGGACCTAGTGCGAGCTCATGCCTGTTCCATGATTACCGATTCAGTCTCTGTGAGCCTCTTTGAGCCCTGCTTAGTTGAAGTCTGTGGGCCATGATTTCCCATATCTCTACCTCTCTGGCTCCTACATTTCTTCCTCTTACCCCTTTCCCATTCGAGCGGATAGAGATCTCTGGCTTGTATACTCTTTCCACCTAATGTTTGTCTCTGGGTCCCTGCATCTGCTTCCATCAGTTGCCAGCACAAGCCTCTTTGATGACAATTGGGCTCGACTGCAATCTGTAAGTATGTAAGAATAGCATTAGGAATCATTTTATTGATTTTAATTTCTATTCTAAGTCTCTAGGCTATCCAGCCTGAGGTTCCTGGTCATACAGGCAGTGTAGGGCATGGGTTTCCTCTTGTGCTGTGGGCCTCAGTTTAGACCTGCCAATGATTGGCCACTTGCAAGTTCTGCACCTCCATTGTCCTAGTACATCTAGCAGGAACAGTAGATATTAGGTTGAAGGTTTTATGGTTGGGTTGGTGTCCCAGTCCCGCCTCAGGAAGCCTTGCCTGATAACCGAGTAATTTTGATACAATGTTTTTATTGTTTTAGAATTTCATATACACCTACAATATTTTTGATCATATTCATCCACTCTTCACCCTAAATCCTTTCAGATCTAACACCAACTCACCCTTTCCCAACATCTTTTTTTCTATAATCCAGTGAGTTCAATTTGTGCTGCCCATATACTCATACATGTGAAGCTCTCCCGTGCAGCGTGGTTGATATATCAGGAGACAACCCTTAAAGAAAATTGACCCCTCCCCTCCCTAAAAGTCATCAGTTATCAAAACCTCTTCACCTTGGGTGGGGCTCATCAACTACTCCCCCTCTTGCTGAACTGTTGACTGGCTTGATCATGCACAAGTCTTATACAGGCAATAACATTCCCTTTCCCCAGGGCTTAAGGACCAGTTTAGAAGAGGGGGTGCATAGACTGTAAAAGCCAGTGGCTAGGGAAGACTTGGGCTAACTAATGTCTAACCCCACAATCTGGCCATAGGGTAAATAGAGACTCTTTGGAACAGAGCCTTTAGGAGGTAAAGGGAGGCATATACCAGAGCTCTAGAAGGTCATTGGCTTGAGTTCTCAGTCCCCTTATTGGAGTTTCTTTCTGTTCTACGGCTGTTAATTTCCTTTTATGAACATCATGATGAAGGAATTGCCCAGTTGGTAGCACAGTTGTGTTCTTAAATTTTAATATTTGCTTGCAATTTTCTGGGATTATTTTGTTTTCCCACCGTAATTGGTCACCCAGATAAAATATGTGGCATTGATTTTTTTTTCCTTTTAAATCGGCATCATTATGTATACTAGCTCTTGTGCTTAATGACATCTTCCTGAGGCTCCATTACTCCTCAGTCCTAATGGACCTAGCTGAACTGTGCAGGCAGGGGGTTCACAATCACACCCTCTTTCCCTGACCCTCTGTAGTCAATGTAGTCAAACCCAGAGAAAAATATACCAAACTCCTCAAGTGCTAAATGATTAATACACAGATCTAATTACGTGATGCCTTAAAATGCATATTGTGTTTGCAGGAAGAGAGGGAAGGCTCTTCCAAAGCAGTTCTAAGGGAAACGAATCCAAATTGCATTTGTGAAGCAATCTACTAAATCCCAGCAGGCGCTGTCCTCCCACAGGGCTGCAGAAACACTTCCGAGATATGATGAGGCCTGCTGCAGAATGTACATGTCTTCAAAGGAAGCTCTGACCTACTTTGTTTCTGCCTGGTCTGGGGCTGTTTGCCTGCTGTCCTGGCTTTGGGAGGCACACGGAATTGGGTTTTGCAGCAGTGTTTGGTGGGCGGTCTGCTCGCAGGAGCCAGATGTCAGGTGGACAACACAGAAGCCTCGTACCTTTGCCTGATGAGGGAAAGCAATGTAACAAGTGTTTTTGCTGGGAGTTAGAGAAGCCTTTTGTCTTTCTTATTTCAGTGGATGACTCCAAGAGACAGAAGGCCTTAAAAATGAGAAGCAACGTAATATTTCAAACTATGTAATAGCACATCATTTTAAACAGGGGAGTGATTTCTAATATGCCCTTGCATGGGAGGTCTCACAAGGAATGCTACTTAAGACACTCAGGAGAGTTCCTGCCCTCACCTAATGAGGATAAACACAACAGGGAGCATATTGGTTTTTTTTATGCAGGTGCACAATGCCTCTGCTGTTATCCAAATGCAGACAGAAGCTTCAGCAGCCCCACTACAGAAGAAAAGGCAGTTACCGGTGGGCTGACTCATGGTTGTGGAGCTGAAAACTAGGGCCTGGTAGACATCACTGTGTTTAGATGGCATTAGGCCCTATTGTCCCCAAGACACCATCAGCTCCTCTGCCACTGACTCTGGCTGACTCCCGACCAGCGGAATGAACAGCCAGACTCAGGATTCTTCTTGGATCACGCTTTATTGGAGAGCACCCGGTTGAGGAAAAACGGGAGGCGAGAGAGAGAGATCTAAAATGGCGGCTGCTTATATAGGGAGATGTGATGCGACTCACGCCTTGATTGGCTGCTAAGTCCCGCTGGCACCAGAGTCCTCGGGATTGGTTAGGGACACTTAGGTTATTGCGCATGCGGGAAGCACCTGGACGCTCAGTCCTGAAGCATTGCCAAATATGGAATTTGTTTACCTCCAAACTGCAAGGATGCAAGCGTGTGGCTCCCTGCAACTGACAGATGAAGTTCCTCACATATATTATTTCTTACCTGGTCTCCACTACTTCAGACTGTGTTTGCAATGACTATCTCTCTAAACTGCTCGGATTCTACCCTTCTCTGGTCCTAACATTCGAGGTCCTATGTTATCTTTGAATTGTTTCTAGCCTGAGAAATCTGATCTTCTGTCCTCAGTGCACAGTGTACTTTGCTGAGACCGCTATTGCCCTCCCCAAAACTCTCTGTCTCCTTTAGAGTCAGATACAGTGCAGAAGGAGGTAAGGAGATGCTAGAGAAACATGTGTTCAAGATTCTCCTCTTTCTAGAAGCATCAGAGAGTTAAGAAAAAGAAAAAGACAGAGAGGGAGGGGAGAAGAAAGAATGGTCTTTTGAATATGTCAGATCTATAGTTAGTCAAGGTTTTAGGAACTATACTCACAAATAAAAGGTATTTGAGATAACCTAACTTTTGTGGGTCTTTTCCATAAGGTATTCACCAGCTAATAATTTATACTGACAAGAAAGGCTTGAAGCCCAACAGAATGGCTTTACAGAGGCAGAGAAGATGAGGAGGTTTTTAAGTAGTATTAAAGAGTCAAGACAAATTTTGGATTACAGTATCAAGACAGTATAATTTTAGCCAGACAGTGGTGGTGCATGTCTTTAATTCCTGTAATTGAGAGGCAGAGACAGGAGAATCTCTATGAGTTCAAGGCCATCTTGGTCTACAGAGTGAGTTCCAGGACAGCCAGGGCTGTTACACAGAGAAACCCTGTCTCTAAACCCCTTATAGAAAGAAGGACCGCATAGGCTGACATCCTTAGACACTACATACATTTGGTGCACAGATATATACACAGACAAAAATATCCACACCTGTAACATAAAATGAAAATAAAATATCAGCTTGATGTAATTTTTTATAAAAAGAATTATAAAATTATTGTTAACTCTTTTGTAAAACAAAGTTTCTAAGTATAAAATCAAGGTCAGATGAAAAGGTAAATCTTTCTAGATGATTTCTCTAAAGAAAAAAAAAAAAAAGAACAGAAGTGGGGAATAAAGGCCGGATAATAAATCTAGACTGGATCTACTATCACAACTTAGGCAGAACACTGGAAATCACTAGTCTTTGCTTAGTGATCATAACAAAAAAAGTTACAAAACAATCATAAATAGATTAAAAGGACAAGCAATACTACATGTAGACTTTGGTCATTCTCAAAAGAGGAAATACAAATTCTCTAGTCTTCTCACCAGAACTGCAAAATCCAAGTTCACTGCACAGTGATACCTACAGCCACAGGGTTGAAATGTCAAAAATAAAATAAACACACTCGGGAACAAGTGGTGAATTCATAGTTTGGAATAACATACATAGTGGGTTTTCTAAACACTGATCAAAAAAGAACAGTGTGAAACTGAATGACCTAGGGATTCACTGGGCTGGAGCTGGAACAAGGCTTTCTGGGTTTGCATATTTGACACATCAGCTCACAAGCTATGGTGACTTGAATGAATGACATCAGCCCCCACAGCAAAGCTGTCACGGATCCTGCAGAACTCTACGATGTAGCTCTTCACATAAAGGGTTGCTCACAATACCCCTAGTTTTACCATCCCCACAGCTCCTTATTGCCTGAATACAAAAAGGAATGGCAAGAAGCTTCATATTCGCGGATTAATGTTCAAATACCCATACTGCCCAAATAGATCTACATATTTAACACAATCCTTTTCAAAATATCAACATTATACTTCACTTAGTAAGAAATTAATCCTAAAATACATATGGAATCCAAAGGATCATATGCTAGTTAGGGTCCTCTAGGGAAACAGAACCGATTGTATGAAATATATGCACATCTATTTATTTAAAGAATTTATTAAATTGGCTTATGTTAAAATAGTAAGAACAAGTTTTCTCACACTTGAAAATAAGACATCTCCAGGCATTTGGGCAAAAATATAAGTGCTATTCTAATAAAGTTTTAAAAATAAAAATTGTTAAAACTGTTAAAGTAAATGTGGTATAAAGTACATAACAGAGCACTAGTTGGTTATAAACAATGAGATCCTGTCACTTGTGATAACATGGATGGACTTGATCATAATAAGATTAAGTTTAAAGAACACAAGATACCCAGGATACAAAGGAGACTCACAAGTGTGTGAATGCTGGGATTCTCTCCCTCACATACAGAAACCTGGAAATTGTTTGGTTATTAATGGTACTGCATTCTTTATGAACTACAAACTCTACTTTCCAAAGACATTTAAAGCAATACTGGGAAATGTGTGTACATAAATGTTTAAAAACTTTTGTAGACGATGTTGTTTTTATTGTTGAAAATATCAAGTTAGGCTACCACTTAAGAAGTGTAAGAAGACTGAAGAGACAGATCAGTAGTTCAGAGCACACACTACTCTTGCAGAGGCCCAGAGTGGTCCCCAGCAGCATGCCAAGTGGCTCCCAAACACCTGTAACTCCAGCTCCAGGACATCTGACACCCTCTCTAGCCCCTTTGAGCAACCCCACTCACATGCACATAGGCATAATTAAAGTTTTAAAATAAGTCTTTAAAATAATTGACTAATTAAAATCATGAGAAGCAACTATAGCTTTTGACAAAGAAGAAATACTCATTATTCCTCTCAATATAAGATGTACCAGTGTGGTAGCAATGGTTTAAAGTGTGTTCAAGGACATTTCTGTGTGTACTGTAGTCTCATTGTATGAGCCCCAAATTTCTATGTTGAAATCCTTATTACCAAGGTGACCATACTGGGGGTCGGTGAAGATTTTGGGAGATGTTTACATCATGAAAGCTGAGCCTTCATAAATGGGCTCAGTATGTTATTCATAGAAGATACTGAGGAAAAGCAGCTAGCCCTTTCATCCTGGAGAACACAGTCAGAAGATATTGTTTATTGAAAGTAGTCTATACCAGAAACCAATATGTTGGAATTTTGGTCTTCTTATACTCCACCTGCAAAATGATTACAGAAAAATTTTCATGGTGGATGAGTAAAACATTTTGTTACAACAACTCAAAAAGACTTAAAGGGGCAGGAGAGATGCCTCAGTGGTTAAGAGAAATGTCTGCTCTTCCATAAGATCTGGGTTTAATCCCCCAGTATCTACAGAATGGCTCAAAACCACTTGCAATCCCAATCCCAGGGGATCCCATGCCATTTTTTGACTACCATGGACCTGAAGCTTGAAGGTGGTACATGTAATAGATGCAGGCAAAAGACCCAAACACATAAAATGAAAAATGATTAAGAGCATCATATGTGAGTACAAGTGAGGAGCAAAGTGTTTAGTTTAAATGCTAAAAAATATTATCATGCTTTCAACTCTAAGTTAAAAATGTAAACTGTCTTCTAGTGTGAAGATGAAATGTGCAACTAAAGACAACTCGTGTAGTTTTAGAATAAAAAATATCTTCTTTGGTTTTTAATCTCAGATTTTTCATAAGGAAGAAAATGTGTGATATCCATAAACCATGCAAGACATATAAGTAAATCAGAAATAAAGCAAACATGCATCTAAAAATGCAAACAAGAAACTGGCTATTTCGTCTACACTAAAAACTACAAAATACTTATAAGTAAATGCACTAAGAATGAAATAGGAACCACAAGAAAAAAAAAAAAAAAACAAGAACAAAAAATGTTTATTGTAGGGCATAAAATGGAATCTGAGCAAATACAAACACATATCACTTAGACTCTCATTAACCCTGCTCTTCTTAAATTAATACAAATTCTATGCAATTCTAATTGTAAAGCCAACAAGAAATCAAGCTAAATTTTATAAATATATTTTAAAGTTCACCTTTAAAAAAATACTACTGAAGAGTAAGAACAAAGTAAAGAACAGTGGCCACAGTGAAGAAGACCATGCCTTAATATCAGAGGCTAACCTTGAACACTCTGTAATTAGATTAATGTGTCATTGGATGAAAGCAGATGTATTACTGGATGAAACAGCATAGATAAGTAGGGGGCTCTAAAATATAAAAGAATATGAAGCACATTAACAATAGAAATTATATTTATTGGAAAATACTAAAAAGTATTTAGGAACTTAGCTATTTATGAAAAAAATGTAAAAAGTATAAAACTACCTGCCTTTGCATGTGAGGATGGTAATTTGGATATACATGGTTCAAATGTAGAAGACAAAATCAATTTTCAAAGGAAGTCCAGTAGTTTGGTGGTGAAGTGATAGGAATCTTCATGGGCAAGATTGGAAGCTAGTGTGTATAAATAAAACATAAGAGACATTCCACTTATAAAATATCTCCAAGCTCCATATGGTGAAAGGAAATATAGAGCAAGTGAAATAAATTTGGAACAGAAACTTTAAAATAATGGATAGGAAAAAAAGGTTTATTGCCTATAAAATAGAGAAAGGAAATTTCAAACAATAAAATACTTTCCCATATTCTACACTGAATTTTTTCCATATTCTATACTAAATTTACATTTAACTAATAATTCTTAAGCAGCAAATCACAAAACAGTGTAAAGGTATACTATGCCTTTAGGATCTAAACACAGCCTGAGACTAGATGGTTAAGGCAACACTTAATTTCTTACAAATTTGCCAAGTTTATGTTTGGGTTAAAATTTAAGCCTCAGGCTAGACAATAGCTTTGGTAGAATTCTTGCCAGGCAAGCATAAGGACCCCAGTTTGATCCCCAAAATCCCCATAAAAAGGACTGGGCATGACAGAACCTGTTTATAATCTCAACACTGGAAGGCAGGAATCTAGGGCTCTCTGGCAAGCTTGCCTAGCCTAATCAGTGAGTCCACAATCCCAGTGAGAGACCTTGTCTCAGAAAATCAAGGTGGACAGTGTCTAAGGAACACCCAAGGCTGGCCTCTGGCATCTACAAACACATACTCACAGCCAAATACATACAAGCACATATTCACTCCCCAACTCATTAAGAATAACTTAAGTAGTATTTATTTCTATTATATAAAATCTATTTGCAAAAAAGGCAGAAAAATATCATGAATGACCTCCATGTAAATGTGTTTTGAAAACTGAACAATTTGATATTTATGTTTTTCATTTAAAATTGAAAAGCTTTTAAATATTGGCAGGAAATGCACAGAAATCCAATAAAAGAAGAAGGAATATGAGTAAAGATCAAAAAATATTTTCTTGGAATTCGAACTATGGCTGAGTGGGTAAAAATGCATACTGCCAAGCCTCAAGATTGCAATGAATGTCTGGAATCCACAGAGTGGAAGAAGAGGATTGTTGAACTGATTCCCCTGAATACACACACACACACACACACACTAAATATGTAAATGTTTTTTATAAAGTGAAAAGAAATGTGCTCAAAATTACTGATAATTCAGGAAATGGAAATTAAAGTAACAGTGATTTCCCATTTTACCTCCAGAAAACAACCACACCTTTGAAGGAGATGGTTGCACATACTGTTAGAGAGAACACAGTAGAGACTGTCTTTAAAAGACAAGAATAAAACTGAAGTTGGTTACAGAGTTTTCATGATGTAATAGGTCAATGCTTCACAAAAAGTTAAAAATCAGTATAGCATTAAACCCCCACCTACTAGGACTGTAGCTATAAAACACAATCTCTCCAAATATGGGTACACGCACTCCCACTTACTTGCTTGCTTGTGTATATCATGGAGGCTCAAGGTCAGCATTGGGAGTCATCTCCTTTTCCAATTTGCTTTCTGTTTATTTATGTGTATGTGTATATCATGTGTGTGCAGGAGCCTCAGGGGGTCAGAAGAAGCACTGAACAACCCCTGGAGTTGAAGCAACAAACCATTGCGTTCCTCTCAATGCAGATACTGTGATCTGAACTCAAGTCCTCTGGAAGAGCATCAGGCACTTTTAACCACTGAGCCACCTCTCCAGTATCCTTAAGCACCTTCTTCAACTGCCTTCTAGCTTTTTTTAGGTGATGTCTCTCTCTGGAGACATATCATCAGTTTGACTACTCTTTTTCTTTTTTGTATTTTATTATTTTTTTTCCATTCAAAAATTTCCACTTCATCCCCTCCTCCCATTCCCCTCCCGCTCCCCCAGTCACCCTCCTCCCCCCCTCCAGCCTTAAGACGGGGCAGGGTACCCTGCCCTGTGGGAAGTCCAAGGCCCTCCCGGACTTACTTCTACTGCATGTACTGGCTTTTTTTGGGACCCTAGTCTATTTGGATGCACACCTTCCTAGTTTGACTACTCTTGGTCAGCAAGCCCCTGGGATCACTTGGAGAGACCTCTTTATCCTGAGGTTCCAAGCACCACCACCAACACCTACCTGACTTTTTATATGGGTTCCAGAATATTGAATTGGGAACTTTCTTTTATGGGGTGAGGCTTTTACTATCTGAGCCATCTCTTCAACCCTGCATGGGAATTTTATTGGCTGAAGCATCATGTAAAGTAGAGATAGCGTCTCCATTCCATGAACCATTGACATCAACTATAGGAAGTAACTCAGAACTATACCTGTTGGTTTGAAGAATTTCTGTGAGGTATTTGTGACTAAAAAAGGCAAATGCTAAAAACGTGTCTATAATCTCATACTGAATGAGGACAGCCTTCATGTATGTGCATTTGTAATTTGAAATTACATGCTATTAAGTATGAACAAAAGTTTAGAACAAGTGAGGAGGCTATATGTTTTCTATAGGAGAGAAGGGCTCCAAAAAGCTGTATGTGAGGGAGGAAGCACACAAGGAAGGCAGATTTCGTGACTGATTCTCCATGTAGGTGTACATGACTGATTAGGACAACCCAACCAAAACTGTCTCCATTCATGCAAAATAGACTCTTGGCCCACCCTGTAGGAGTCTTCACCGAGCTATAACAGGAGTGTGGAGGTGGAACGTAGTGTTTTAGGTATAAGGATGAGTGTTCACGAAAGCTAGGTTCTGAAACTGGTAACAGTTCTCACTTGTACCGGGATTATACAACACATAGGAATGGACAGCATTGTGGCATTCAGGTAAAGGATACACTATGTGGTGTAGACCAAGCCAGGTGCTAAGCGATGTTTTGTTTCAGGCAAATCACAATTATCCATGTGAGTCACTTAAAATTGGTTCCTAAAATCAACAGTCACAAAATCCATGCTAGTTTCCCAAACTAGGATATTGTATAATAGTTTTAAGTTTTATTTATTTTTCAAATATTTGAACATATCCAACCCCACTCCCAACTCTGTCCTCTGCTACTTGTTCAACCCTCTCATCCTTTCCCACACAACTTTGAGATTACTTCTTTCCTCATAATATTTAGCATAATAATCCAAAGGTTTTGTTAGGCACCCAAAGGTACATGACATCCCCAACGGTCATTAACTTAGGTCAGTTAATAAACTCTCTTGATTTTTTTTCCTCTCTTAATATTTTTAGATGTTGGTTCAGTTTTTTAAAAAAGTTTTTCAACACTCTTAGTTATTCTGCCAAAGCAGATATTGTTTCATTATTTGCTTGGATTCAGATGGTGGATTTTCGGGTCTTTCTGCAATTCTTGCCAACAGGCTTACAAGAGATTAATTGAAAAGAGTGGACAAGAGAGTAAATGAACAAGCTGACTGGGAGAACAGGAGCAAAACAAAACAAAACCCAAGAATGAACCAACAGGCAGAAAGGCAAACTTGTTTCTCTTGCCAGTCTGCTCTATCTCTCAGGAGCTGGCGGGTATCCTAGTCAAGGAGGAAGAGGAGCAGCGGGCTCAATGCTGATGAACATCTTCATCCTGTGATCTGCCGGGTGCTGGAGGTTTTCAGAGGAACACTGATTTTTCCATAATCATAGGAAATATCAAAAACCAAAAGGACATAAAGCAATTTTCAAATCATCTTCTTTGTTAATAGTGTGATAGGACAGAACGAAGTCCAGAAGTTTAACAACACAAAAGGAAATAGGATTAGGCCCAGTGGCAGGTTCTGTAGGGTGCTATGGGAACACAGAGACTAAGTAGAAATATAGGGTAGACTGGATAACTTCTGGAAAATGAGTATATTCTTCTATATTCCAGAAGTTTCTTCATTGTAGGAAACTATACTAGTCAAGATACCCAGATATTCCAGAAACCTCTATTTAAATTCCAAGTTGTACTTAAGCAAAAATTAAAGGCATTTCTTAAGGAATATAAATCAATGTAGCAAAACTACACAGAGACTTTTTCAGAGATGTTGGTTGATTCTTGAAAACTGCCATTTTCAATGTCTTCAATATTAGGATAGGAAACCAGGGGTTTTGTAAGACTGTGAGGAGCTGGAGTTAGAACCAAGTCAATTTTTTTTCCTGAACTGATAAAAAAAATAATCATAAACCGAAATTCTTCCTCTATGTGAGAGTGGGGTGGGGTAGGAAGTGTATTGAAAGTCATTGAGCAATAAGGGTCAGCAACAGTTAATAAGCAAATCACTTCAATTTTATAAAAATCATCTCTGAGAAAATAAATCATGAAACCTTTAATTGCAATTTGTTTTAACGACAAGAGTTGTTTGTTTCATAAAAGATTAATTCAGCCTCAACTCATGGGGAATTTCTTCTGCTATTCACAAACTTTTGTAAGCAAATTGAAGATTTTGAGGCTTCTACAGTTTAGATGTACCAATACAAAGCGAGAATATATTTGGTACCTTTCCCTTTAAGCAAATGGTTCAATAATATAATACCAATCCCTGTAATGTATCTGTTCCAGGCAACAGAATTAAGGGTCAAGTTGTCATTAATGACCCAGTCAGTTGAATAACTCTACTGTTATTACATGTTTAATAACAACCTCCTAAATGATGAGAGCTTTGTTCTTTCTCACCAATTACATTGCTCCCTCCCCAGATCCAAAATGATATTTTAACACATTATCTGGTATGTTACCATTTTATAATTTAAATATAACCACCAAAGCTGTTTATCCCCCTCTTTGAACTCAGGGTTCCAAGCAGATGGGATAGAGAGTCACCATAAGTTTAAAACACTCTATAATAGACTCTTTATGGAAACTTTCTAAAAATGCTAGCTACTTGCCCAATCTAATTGCTTATTTCCTAGAACACAGAGGATTCCAGGGGAGAGGGATCTTAAAGGCTTCTATTAAGCAATAACTTTTGGGTGTAAATCTTTTGATAATTTCATGAGAAATTTACAAAGAAGTATTGAAAGAGAGGGAGGAGGGAATGAAGGAAGTCAAAGAATGTTGTATGAGTGTATTTATCCCCAAAGTGTTCTTATTTCTCTAGTTACCTAAACAAAATTCAGATGGTTCTATTTATGATACTCTTTGAAGAATCCTAAGAGTTTTAGCCTTGTGAAATCTTCAGGCAGCAATTCTGCTTCAGACTTCTTGTTAGTTATTGAAAGAAGAAGGTTTCCATACTGGGAAAATTTCTTTTGCCTGTTAAAAATAAGTGGGAAGGCTCAGCAACTGAAGTTAGGAAACTCTCATAGGAATGACAAGCACTGTGAGTTTTCCACTTTTGCTCTGGCCAATTAGTGAATAGCAGTTGAACGAAGATGCAAACTGGTATTGGATTTAAAAAAAAAAAAATAACATGACAACATTGCCTTACCACTGGATAAAAACTGATTATTTGGTAGTTTTTGAGAAGGTAATAGGTAAGGTTATAAACATGTTTCAATGAAAATATTTCCTGTTCTCCTGAACACTAAACTCCAATATACGTCTACAATGCCATTTATACAGCTTTTTATGTGCAATAATGTGTATTTATGTCGGTCTATTTAAGGTTAATAGCAATCAAAGTAATAAAAGTCACATTTACCCTTTCAACTTTGAATAGCTAATCAGAAAACAAATTTCAACAAAACAAAAGAAAAACAAATTTTATCCCTCTTACGAGATGTTATTAAATCTTTACTCCTAGGTAAGACTTCTGTGGTATAATTACAGGTACTAGGACAGATATCCTTCACAACTATAATAATAAAGTTTTAGTTCCAGATGTGTATTTCATATAGAAGCACAATGATTTTTTCAGTAAAGATGGCTTCTTTAGAAGACAGTAGGCTACATTATGATGTGCAAAGTCCTTTTGTGTGTTGTTTTTAATGGTTAATGAATAAAGAAACTGTCTTGGCCTGTGATAGGGCAGAGTAGAGCTAGTAGAAAAATTTAAACTAAATGTTGGGAGAAAGAAGGAGTCAGGAGATGCCATAGAAGCCGCCAGAGGAGAAAGACACAAGCTGCCAGATAAAACCTTGCCAGTAATCACAGCCACGTGGCAATACGCAGATTAATAAGAATGAGTTAACCAAAGATATAAGAGCTAGCTAACAACACACTTAAGTGGCTGGCCAAGCAGTGATTTAAATAATATAGTATCTGAGTGGTTATTTCGAGTCTGGGTATCTGGGAACGAACAAGCAGCCACCAACAATAACTTTAGACGCTACAAGCATATGTATGAATAATACCATACTTTCATTGTGCATTTTTTTCTCCTAGGCTTAATTATTTGGTCATTTTACAGCTTTTGCTTTGTTATTTACACAGAACAACAGCCGTCAGTGGGAAAAGAATGACTAATAACACATGGCATAACAAATTTCAGAGAAATGACCTCTGCTCTGGACCTACTACAGTGCATTTCCTAAAACAACCCAGAAAGACAGACATTACTTTTGGCAAATCCTTAACTTTCTAATCTGTTATTCCTTCTAAATTGTACTTTATTTAGTCTATTACTCTGAGGAAAAGGTGATTAATAATGTTTTACCACATAAGATAGAATATGCATATTCATGAGGCTTTGTGAATTATTTGTGAATTTGAAATGAATAAACCTCTAACATATAGGAAAGCCAACGAAAATACTTGCCTAACGGCAATGAATCAAAAGCAGAAAGTGTAATCCTCAAGGCATCCACAACTTAAAGTTGTACAACATGGAGTTACCCCCAGTGCTAGAGCAGGCCTTCTGGAGCAAAAATAAGATTCTAAATATTAACGTTACTCTGTGAGGTTGTCAACATTTTGGTGTGTGGAAAAGCAGAGTGCATTTTACAAAGCCAAGCAGGTAGGGATTTAAGGCACTTTGGGACAGTGTGTTATCTTATGACATACTTGTGTTCTGAAAACCTAAAAGGTCTCATTTTTTTAATATTCTCATTAAATTGTCGAGGTGACACTGAGAACCAAGAAGACGCCCCGGGAGAGGATTTAAATTTGCTCAGGCTGCACAGTAGAAATTAACAAACGACCCAGGGACCCATATCTTTCTGCCATGTTCTCTGTGCTAGGTTAATAATCAAGTGATATATAAAGTTGTCAAAGGCAGAGAACTTCAAAGGAAAGAGGGCTATAACTGAAGTGAAAAAACTGGGGGAATGGAGGGGATTGATAGCACACTACTTGGTATAGAAAAGGCACAAGGCTGTGCCCTGAGGTTATGATCTGTATGAAGCCCTTTAACAAATGGTATTCTAACGACATCCGATCTGCAATGTATTTCTCTGTCCTTTTCCACTCCGGAGGATAAGCACAGTTAACGCTTGTCCCTGAGAAAACATTGCATTTGTGACAAAGTCGGAAACAACAGCTCTGTGCGCAGCCTCTGACTGCTAAGTACACCTTTGCAGTGTTGCTCTAGCACTAATTGGCATTCTTCAATATTCTCTTTGAAACACTCGTAGTTCTTCCTAAGGTGTCAGGAACGCTACTCCAGTTTAGCCACATCAGAGTTTTAAGTTTTGTTTATTTTGTATGATGGCCTCCTAGTTTCCTGGCAACCCTTCCCCTGTCAAATGTCCCGCCCTCTTAAAACCAAAACAAAAATACCTGTCTTGTCCAGAAAGTTAAATTAAAAGGTTATTATTTTTTCTTGTTGCTGATTCTAGTTATTTATGTATTTGTTTATTCATTCATTCGTTCGTTCATTTGTTGTTTTTGGTTTGGAGACAAGGTCTCACTGTGTAGCCGTGGCTGGTTTGGAACTCTCTATGCAGACTAAGCTGGCCTCAGACTTACAGAGATCTGCCCTGTCTCTGCTGCTCAAGTGCTAGGACTAAAGTCTTCCACTACTAGTTGAATTTTCAATGTTTTTAAATGAAATAATCCTTTGTTAATTACATTATTTCCTGTGGTCTCGGCAGCCTAAGATTATCTTCTCTACTTCAGATACTTTCACTTCATTAAAAGGGAAAAGAATGACGTGTCAATTGAAATTCGTCAATTCCAAAACACCCAAGAATCGTGGAAGAATAACTAGCCTGAAACCAGGATTAGAGTCCTGGCAGAAATCCCATTTTGATACTTACTATTCTTTGCAAAAGAAATTATCTCAATAGATTCAAAACCTCAGTTTCATCTATGAGGCAATAAGTTAAAACTTAATGTGAAGATGAATACAGAGCAATCTATACTGTAAAGTCCTGGGGGCGTGAACAGACCCTGAGATAACTGTAAAATGGCTATGACAACTGAGATACTTGAGCTTTCTTCTCTCATCACTAGGGTTGCAGATGCTGATGTTGCTTGTTCATAACAGTTCACACCTGCAGTTTGAGATCCTCCATGAGGGGCTTGGGAGATGGCTCACTTGTTTTGCACGCGTGAAGACCAGAGTTCAGATCCCAATATCCACAGAAAAGTCAGGAATGTTGGGGCATGCCTGCAATCCCAGGGATAGGGCCAGAACCCAAGGGATCTCAAGGGATCACTGGCCACACAATATAGTCAACATGGTGAGCTTCAAACTTAGTGAGGGACACTGTCAAGAAAAAGAGACTAATAAAGAAGACATTTCAAAGTCAACCTCTAGTCTCCTGAATATGCATGTATGACCTAGAACACTCCCTCATCTCCTTCCAGCACACATGTAAACATATAGATACACACACCACAAAAGTACACATACATACACATTCACACAAAAAGATATATCAAATATAAGAAGGAATATGTGGTATCCAAGAAAATCCTTAAAGTTTGCCAATCTGGATATTTTGTGCCACAGAATGTCTCTAACCATTCAACAGTTTATGTATCCTTTCAACTTTTCATTTGGAGTTCACACTAAAACACAGTCATAAGTCAATGACAAGGAAAGATATGGCCCCTTCACCCACTTTTTCAACTTTGAATGTTCCTAAGAATCACCCCCTTCCTTTTAAACATAATTTTTATTGATTATTTTGTAAATTTCCCATCATGCACCCCAACCCCACTTATTTCTCAGTCCCTCCATATCTACCCTTCACCCTTGCAGTGCCCCACCAAAAGGAAATTAAAAATAAATAAATAAAAATACTAAGAAAAAACCCACTTTAATCCTCTGTCTTTCCTGCCTCTCCATCAACTCTTCATTCATTTTAGTGGCATTGGGAGTTGTGATGAGTCATGCAGTAGACCCTTTTGTCCCAACAGCTTTATTTGCAAATGTTCATTGTAATGAGTTGTTAGTCTGGTTCAAGGCCTTTGGCTTCTGGTATACTATCAATACTGGACCTTCACCCAAACTCCTCTTGGATATCCTGCTATTTCCCAGAGTCAAGGAGATCCTGAGGCTATGGTTCCATAGGACTTGTCCCTTCACATGCTCTTGCAGGTCATTGATGGGATGGGTGTTGGTGTTGGCCAACTCAAAGCACTGGATATGGGCCTGGGTGATAACTGACTTGGTTAGTTCGGACCTCTACAGGGACAGTTCCTCTTGGGTGAGGGATGGGGCTAGCTCTCTGAGTGTGGGGATGAGGGAGCTCTCCTATGAGGCAGGTCCAGCTATCCCAGGGCCAGTGAAGGGCAGGGCTGACTCAGCATGGCCCTTGGACTTCAATACCCATGGTTTGCATGTACCCTCCAACCCCCACCTCCCTGTGGTAACATGGGTCATGGACATCAATACTAATCCTGGCTGAAGTAAGGCCATAGACCCAGACATGACCCCTTGACAGCCCAAGCTGGACAACACCATGTTCTCAGGCAGCACAGGTGACCCAGATCTGTGTGGCCCTGGCAGCAGCATGTCCCTCAGACACCAACATGACCACAAGTAGTATCCGAGACCTTGGGAATTTGTGTGGGCCTTTGGAAGCAACAAGGACCACAGATATCAATACAGACTTTGGCTTTGGCAGGTGCCATGGACCTAAGCATGACCCTCAGCAGCTGCCTGAGCCAGACATCACCATGGCCCCATGTGGTAGCACAGGCCACACACATCAGCCTGTTCCTCGCTGCCTTTGAGTTTTTAGTTCTTCATCTCCCCACAACACTTGAACCACAGCTTCACTTTGCTTTCTCTCCCATATCTCTCTCCACCATATCTTTGTTCATCTGCTGGGTGTCTTCCACCTGCCTGGGTCCAGCTGTGCCTGTCAGAATCACCCTTCTTAAAAGAGGATTGAAGATTATAGATATCTGTGTCTGAAGGGTTAATTACCTAAGCCTCAGGTGGGTTGACTTGATAATGCAAGTAGAAGCTTTGGATAAAGAGATTAGCATACCAACACCCTCTGGAAGCTACCATTTTGAGACTTCACAGGAAATGACTTCAGGTGGAATCTCCCATCCCCAGTGTCCCTATTTTCTCTCCTATGAAACCCCACATATGCTATGGGAACTCCTCAGCCAATAGCCTTTAAGATACCAGACCACTTGGGCATGGGCTCTTATACTATAAAAGCTATAAAGCTGGAGCGCTCTCACCTGGATGCTGGATTCGGTTCCTGTTCGCAGTTCGTGCAGAGGATTGTGATCTGTGAGTCGGCCCCTAATAAAATAATCCTTTATTCTGTTCAATTCTGAGCTAGTGTGGGATTGCTGTGTAGCGTCCATTTTCACACATATACACAGCTTCCCCTTCAGCTGTCCTTCGGATGATCTGATTAAAGAGCGATGTGTTTTTGGAGATGCCTATCTTTCTTCCAATTTTAATGTTGTTTCCATCAACACCAAATAAACAGTGGCTGAGCTAGGCCCTCAGAGTCCTCATTTCTGAAGCTCTCATGCCATGAAACCACTATTCTGGGGACTGTACTTGGGTTGGCAAAGCTCGAAGGCACTGGTTCTTAACCATGTCTGTTAATCAGAATTACCCTAGGCTTTTTTCTTAATCGTACCAATTTTCTGAATCCTGTTGTCCAGACATTTTGATTTAATTAGATTGTAGCTAATATGTATGTGTCTGAATGTTCCATTCATGATTCTACCATGTAATAGTCTTTAGAACCACCATTCTTTGGTGAGATGTCACATTCTACATTCCTATAGCTGGTAAACAAATCCATGGCAACCTCAGATTCCACTTTTCAAGTAAGTCCTTGGGAACTTACATTTGTCTTGCATTTTTTAAAGAATAATTTTATTTTTAGTTGTGTGTGTGCGTGCGTGCGTGCATGCAAGCAAGCACATGTGTATGAGTGAGTGTGATCCAGAGAAGGCATAAGATCCCCTGAGCGGGGACTGGAGTTAATAGATATGGGTACTGGGAATGATACTTGGGTCCTCTGACAGAGCAGTACACCTTAACTGCTGAGCAATTTCTTTAGCCATTCATAATCTACTTAAAAATAATTATGTTTCTCATCGTATCATGTTGCATTTCCTTCTTCCCATTCAAAGAGAGAAAGTATTAATCTAAGGCCTCCCTCAGGGGAGGGATGTGACAGAGAGAAAACTAAAAATAGTCTACAAGTAATCCAAATTCTAATTTCCCTCAGCCTGACTCATTGGAGGATTTGGAAGTGGACATGTGGAAGCAAATAGTTAGACAGAGGGAAATGAGTAAAATTCATATAACAACAACAAAAATGGTGGAAAATTCTAGAGTTGGGGCACAAATGGCCCTATTCTCTTTTCCGGAAACTGTGTAGCACTTTTACGTACTGATTCCGAACAGGTATTTCCACTTCATACACACAGCTTAACCAAACCAGAGGCAACAAGAAAGCTGAAAACCGTTCAGTAGACATGGTGAGCTGACTTAGCAGTAGACACATTTGTTGAAACTTTCCCCAGACTACTTCTCCCATTCTCTTGAGACAAATGGTTAGCATTATAGAGTTTTGGAGCAATTTGAGGTCAAGGAGGAAACTCTAGAAATAACTGATACTGAGTTTGGGATTGTTTTTCTGAAGATCTAGTTGAATAGAAGCATTAATTGGAAACAAAGTTAAGTTAATGAATAAAAGTATGTGTTGTATGTACGAATATTTACCAATGCTGCTACTATGGCATTCTATCATCGAAGAAATATTTATGAATTTTCTATGTCTCTCTAGTCAAATTGATATATAATTGCTTTAGAATAATAGTAGAAGGCAGACACAAGGTACTATTGTGATGGGGTATGGAATGTCTGCTTATCTAGAAGAGCAAATATACTTTTCCATAACTTATCCTCATTCTGGAATCTGATACACTGAAAGGTTGGTAATCCATTAATGTAGTATAAGTTACTTTAGACTCTTGTAGGTGAAAAAATATTTCTAAGTTTATAAAACATTCTTTCTAGAAGAAAGCATTTTTCTTGATGTTACTATTAATGTATTTTGTCTTCTGCAGCTATTCAAACATCATTCCATTTTATTTATTTCCCTGTGGCAATTCTCTGACTACTTCTTTGTTCATTACTAGTAAAATACATTACATAACAAGACTACATAAATTTTATTATACTTTGGCTTCACTTTGTGTTCTGTATCTGATTTTTTTTTCTGAAAGAAACTTTTCTCTAAAAGCACTTGACTTTTTAAAAAGTTTATAAGTAAAATTTATTGTTATGAGAATGTATGAACCGAGTAAATTGAACAAAATACAACCATTTCAGGGCTCCTCAATATGGATAGCATTGGCTGTTTGTCTGTGTCAAAGAACTGTTCTGAGAATAGGAACAGAGAGAACACTTTGCCTGGCAGTGGTAGTGCACACCATTAATCCCAGCACTCAAGAGGTAGAGTCAGGTAGATCTCTGAGTTCAAGACAAGCCTGGTCTACAGAGGGAGTTCCAGGACAGCCATGGCAACACAGAGAAACCTTGTCTCAAAAAACCAAAACCCAAACCAAGCAACAACAACAAACAAAATCAGAGAGAGCACTCATAGCATCCTCTGCCCACAGGGAAGCTAGGGTCAAGGATTTGAACCTTGCTTTGGTCTGAACATTTCCATTTCCCTGGATAGCATAAATTGAAAATTTCATCACCAATGCAAATGATGATATTATGCATGTGATTATCCTGTTAAGGCAGAGCCCCTAGAATGAGATTAGAGCCCTCATAAAAAGTCCATTGGAGCTGCATTGTCTCTTCTACTACCTGAAGATGAAGTTGTCAAGAATATTCTAGAACACAAAGGAGGTCCTCAGTATCTGCCAGTACCTTGATAATGATCTTTCCAGGTGTTTAAACTATGAGAAATAAGTTTCTATGGCTTATAAGCCAACAAGTTTGGGACATTTTGATATAGCAAACCAAATGTGCTAAGACAAACATATTTGTGGCTCTGAAGGAAAATTAAGAATCTTAAGCATGTAAGAAAACAACAGTTCATGAAAACTGACCCTCCCATATTTGGATTATTTGGAGAGCACTAAGATTTTCGGGAGAGCAGAGAGTATAGTAATGAGGCGAGCAGGCTGCTTGTTGTCCCAGCCACCCTTGGCTGTGTCCTACTGCCCGGCTAGCTTACACCAGAAATAACAACACAGAAATTGTATTAATTAAATTACTGCCTGGCCCATTAGTTCTAGCCTCTTATTAGCTAACTCTTACATATTCGTTTAACCCATTTCTAATAATCTGTATGTCACCACGGGGTCGTGGTTTACCGGGAAAGATTCAGCATGTCTGACTTGGCAGCTTCATGGAGGCGACTCTCTCTGTCTTCTTCCCAGCATTCTGTTCTCTTTTCCCCGCCTATCTAAGTCCTGCCCTATCAAAAGGCCAAGGCAGTCTCTTTATTAAACCAATGAAAGCAACACAAATGCAGAAGGACCTCCTACACCATCTCCCCTTTTTCTGTTTCAACAAAAAAGAAAGGCTTTCATTTTAACATAGTAGTTTGTTTCCCCAGTAAGACTCCCTTCAAGAAAAGTAGTTTTTATTGTCAAGTGGTTATATCAGTTTGAGATAGATTCTGGGTTAGGGATGAGAGCATGTGTCTACTTCTCCTTTTGTATCTAGCAAACCCTGCACATGCTGCCTTAGTCTCTGTGAGTTCATATTGCATTGATCCTGTTGATTTAGAAGGCCTCGTTTCCTTGGTGTCCTCCATATCCACTAGTTCTTCCATTCTTTTTCATGTTTTTATTTTTTAAAACAATCTTATTTTGAATGTTACATACCAACCTCAGTCCTCCCTCCTCCCCTCCACCTTCTCATCATCCCACCCCCCATCCACTCTTCAGAGAGAACAAGGCCTCCCATGGAGAGTCAACAAAGTCTGTCATATTACAGTGAGGGAGGAACAAGGCCCTCCTCCCTGTATCTAGGCTGAACAAAGTATCCATTCAAAGAGAATGGACTCCAAAAAGCCAGTTCATGCACTAGAGATAAATCTTGATCCCACTGCCAGTAGCCCCACGAACAGCCCAAACCATACAACTGTCACCCATATTCAGAGGGCCTACTTCGGTCCTATGCTGGTTCCCCTATATCAGTCCTATGTCAGTCTGGAGTCAGTGAGCTCCCACTAGCTCAGGTCAGCTGTTTCTGTGAGTTTCCTCATTGTGGTCTTGACCCCTTTGCTCATATTATCTTTCCTCTCTCTCTTCAACTGGACACCAGGAGCTTGGCTCAGTGCTTAGCTGTAGATCTCTACATCTGCTTCTATCAGTCACTGGATGAAGCTTCATTAATGATATTTAAGGTAGTCATTAATCTTATTACAGGGGAAGTACCCTCTCCACTATTTCTTAGAGTGTTAGCTGGGGTCATCTTTGTGGAATCCTGGGAATTTTCCTAGTGCCTGGTTTCTGGCTAACTCCATAATGGCTCCTGCTAAGATACTTCTTTCCCAGTTCTCCTCCTCTGTCCTCAGCCCAACTCAACCATTCTCATTCCTCATATTCTCCCCAATTCTCTCTACCCCTACCCACTCCCTTCCACCCTCCTCCCTCTTTCCCACTCTTCCAATTTATTCAGGAGATCTTGTCTATTTCCCCTTCTCAGTGAGATCCATGTATGTCTCTCTTAGGGTCTTTCTTATTACCTAGCTTCTCTAGGATTGTAGACTGTAGACTGGTTAGCCTTTGCTTTATGACTAATATCCACTTATGAGTGAGTACATACCATGTTTTCTTTCTGGGTCTGGGTTACCTCACTCGGGAAGTTTTTTTCTAGTTCCATCTATTTGCCTGAAAATTTCAAGATACCATTGGGTTTTTTTTTCCTGCAGAGTTGTACTCAATTATATAAATATGTCACATTTTCTTTATCCCTTCTTCAGTTGAAGGGCATCTAGGTTGTTTCCAGGTTCTGGCTATTACAAATAATGCTACTATGAGCATAGTTGAGCAAATGTCCTTTGTAGTATGAGTGTGTATCCTTTGGGTATATGTCCAAGAGTGGTATTGTTTGGGTCTTGAAGTATATTGATTCCCAATTTTCTGAGAAATTGACAAACAGATTTCCAAAATGTCTGTAGAAGTTTGCACTCCCACCAGAAATGGAGGCGTGTTCCCCTTACTCTACATCCTCTCCAGCATAAACTGTCCTCAATGTTTTGTATCTTAACTATTCAGACAGGTATAAGTTGGTATCTCAAAGTGACTTAATTTGCATTTCCCTGATGGCCAAGGATGTTGAGCAATTCCTTGAGTGTCTTTCAGTCATTTGAGCATACTCTGTTGAGAATTCTCTGTTTAGATCTGTACCCCATTTTTTAATTGGATTATTTGGTATTTTGATGTCTAACTTCTTGAGTTCTTTGTATATTTTGGAGACCAGTCTTTTGTTAGATGTGGGGTTGGTGAAGATATTTTCCCATTCTGTAAGATACCATTTTATCTTGTTCACAGTGTCCTTTGACTTACAGAAGCTTCTCAGTTTCAGGAGGTCCCATTTATTAACTCTCAATGTCTGTGGTACTAGTGTTATACTTAGGAAGTGATCTTCCTGAGCCAATGTGTTCAAGGCTACTTCCCACTTTCTCTTCTGTGAGGTTCGGTGTGGCTGGAATTGTGAGGCTGGATTCATGTTGAGGTCTTTGAACCATTTGGACTTCAGTTTTGTGCATGGGCATAGAAATTGATCTATTTGCATTCTTCTACATGTAGACATCCAGTTATGCCAGCACCATTTGTTAAAGATGCTTTCTTTTTTTTTCATTGTATAATTTTAGCTTCTTTGTCAAAAGTCAGGTGTTCATGGTGTGTGGATTAATATTAGGTCTCTGATTCAATTCCAATGATCCACCTGTCTGTTTTTATGCCAATACCAAGCTATGTTAATTACTATAGCTCTATAGTAGAGCTTAAAGTCAGGGATTCCAAGAGTTCCTTTATTGTACACAATTAAGTTTTGGCTATCCTGGGTTTTTCTGTTTTTCTATGTGAAGTTGAGTAGTGTTCTTTTGAGGTCTGTGAAGACTTGTGTTGGGATTTTGATGGGGATTGCATTGAATCTATAGATGCTTTTGTTAAGATTAACATTTTTACTATATTGATCCTTCTTATCCAAGAGCATGGAGATTTTTCCATTTTTTTTGGTGTCTTCTTCAATTTCTTTTTTCAAAGACATAAAGTTCTTGTCATAGAGGTCTTTTACTTGTTTGGTTAGAGTTACTGTTGCAGTCTGCTGGCCTGGTCTGTCACCTGGGTACCCTTTCCCTTTAAGATACAAGCACCACCCACCCACTCCCAATCTCTCCAGTCCCATCCCCACCCCCGACCCCCACTGGCAAGTAGATCTTCTGCCTCCTCCCAAGCCAGCTCTCTCTCTGTCTGTCCCTCTTCTGAGGAGGTAACTACTGCCTCCCTCCCCTCTTCCCCCTTCTTTCCCCCTGTCTGTCTGTCTGTCTGTCTATCTATCTATCTATCTATCTATCTATCTATCTATCTATCTATCATCTCTATCTCTCTATTTTCCTCTTTCCTCCATAATCCCCTTATCCATTAAATATACTCTATACCCAAGCTCTCTCTGCATGGCATATCTGTCTGTCTCTCACTTGCCATGGTCTCCCACCCATCAGGGAACCCATTATGGCCTTAGGTCACCCAGCACTGCCCCTTGTGTGAGTGGCCTCGGGTCACCTGCTTTATGAATGATAACAGTGGTACATGATTCAGCCAGGTTCTCTCCACATTCTCTCCCACCCTCAGGCAGGCAGGCTGGCTGAGGGCATGTGGGGACCCTGGACTCGACCATTTTTCACTTCTTGTGCCTGCTCCATCACTACACTAAATGCCAACTAAATGGTAAGGTCCCCTTCTCCAAGTCAGCTTTCACTGACATTCATCTCTGCTGACGCCCCATGGCTGAAGACTGAGATCTGGTTTCTCAGACTCTTGTATTCATCTCAACTCAAACTGTTGTCCTTGTCTCCTCTCAGACTGCTGTCCTCATCTCTGGTTACTCAGAGTGGTGCTGCCTGGTTCTCAACTCCTGTGCTGAAGGAACTCAAACTGACCTGTCCTAACTCTTGATCCTCGTTCTATCTCAAAGATGTTCACAAATACATAGCCATTGTGTTTTGCCTCTCCCACACTCTTGGCCATGGGGAATAAACTTCCTAAAGCTATCAGTCCAATCAACCCCCTGGGATGTCTTTTACAGACCCTAAAACCTCTTCCTTCATTACAGATTCCGAACCTTACTCGCCTTTGCACTAACAAATGGTCTATGTACCCCTTAAATAACAACCTAAAGTGGGAACTTTCTCATTTCTATCAGCAAACAGGCAGCTAAAAAAGCTCCTATCCAGTCATGCTCAACATTGCCAGTGTCCTGCTGGCATCCCACGCCTTTCTGGTTTTCCTTTCACTGGTCAGCCCCACCCCCACCTGAGTGTAAATGCTCCTTTTCTCACTCCAATTCCTTCTATTCTGTTTCTGTCACTGCTACTGCTGGTCGAGCAGGAGCCGGCAAGACTAGTTGGATCTGCGAGGTGACTGCTTTCAATTCCAGCCCTAGTTCCCCATGGTGGGGAGCGGTGCAACAGTTGGCAGTACTAACTGTCCTGTCTACTCCATGTATGAAAAAATATGTGAATGGTGTGGCCACACGGATGTGATTCTATTTCAAATGTATGTTCTAAATGGCTTTCCTGTTATTTGCATCTGCTTAAAATTTCTGCCACAGCTCTGAAAACATGGTTTATCTGTGCAACCCGTGACCACCACTATCTTGACTAAAGACAAATCAGATGACCTCACCACCTTCTTGACTAAGAACACGTCAGGTAACCAAGTTGCTATCTTTACTGTTGTATTCCTTACCTAGTCTCACAGTTTACTTGTGTTTTTGTCTCTAAATTCCTCTTATATATGTGTTTTGCACAGTGGCATGCTTTTGGTAGGGCCCACCACAGCATCCACCTCACCCAACTCCTGTTCAACATATGTGTGTGTGCATGACATAAGTTAGCTTTAACTCTGTGTTTATATATGTATAAAACTTAAAATCAACTATGTATAACTAATTGTACATGTACTTATTGTCAAAAATGTTTTAAAAGCTAACCTACAGCCTTTATGTAAGCTATTCTCCACAATTGTCAGTTCTACCATTAAGCTTCTATTGCAATCAGTTTTTTCTTCTTTGTCTTTTACAAGTATAAATCTCACCTGTTAACTTAAAAACCAGGACAGTCAAGCTTGGACTCGGCTATCCAGGTAGATTCTATACTGTAATCATAACTAATCTATACCTGATAAACAGCCCTTAACTGCTCAAAGATCTGGGGACCATGGCATTTAAATGTTTAATTATTAAAAAAAAACTTTTCATAACAGAGAGACAGGTTGGCTCCTAGCAACAGCACTATATTTTCTCCAAAGAAGACAGATGGGCATAGAACAATGTCCATCTGCAATTTGCTTCATCAAGTGAAAGCGCTAATCATTGGGTAGAACTGCCTTTCATCAAAACTCCTGAAGATCGCCAGATATGGACAAAGATTCCAATGGAATAGACTGCCTAGCTACTCAGGCTACGGTAGGCTTGTCTTCCTACAAAGTTCCTAACCCACAGGATCTCCTAAAACCCGGCATGTCATGCACTAAACGGCAGAAGGCAAATATAGTCCTGATGCCCCTGCCCTCAATGGCCATGAAGGACCGTGAGGAGTGGCTCTAGGTAGCCAATAGAGTAAGTTCTCTGTTATTTTTTAAATCAATAACTCATGTAAAATGTTATCCTTCTCAAAGAGCTCTGATGCAATTTGACAGATGAGAGGTTTTGGCAGTTTAAAAGGACAATCTCACCAAATTTCAGTACAACTTCTTAACATGTTCTAAATAAAGGATGTTTTAAGATATAAAAATGCAAGTTATTAAGATGTGAGGACAAACACAAGTTATCAAATTTCTCTCTCACACTTTCATACTCTTCATTGGTTGTTCTCTAAAGATGCTTTTCATTGTAAAATACATCTGTTACAGTCATCTGACAAAAATATGCTGCTGTTTAAAACTTATGTTTTACAAACTCAAAGAATGCTTTTAAGTTCCAGGGACCTGAAGTGAAGGATTCACTTTAAATAGGTCAGATACACCCCCTCTCAATTCCCTGGTCCTGAAAAATAATTTTTCTTCCCAAACTTAACTTTGTTCTCTGCTTTTGCCAGGTCCAAGAGACACTGAACAGTTCCACACCACAAATCCTGGACAGGAGTAAAATGACCAGCTACCCCAGGATGAGACCAGCACCCAGCTTTCTCAGGTCCCCCATAAAAGACTTCGTGCCCACAAATAAGCAGGAAGCAGTCTTGAGAACTCACCATCCCAATCCCCTCAACCTGTCATGCCTAACTTCCTGCCTTTTTATTATAAGAGAAAGTCAGGAATATTGTAATATGCTGGCCTGGCCTGTACCTGGGTACCCTATCCCTTCAAGAGACAAGCTCCACCCACTCCCAAACTTCCCCTCTCCCCCCCAACACTGAGGCAAGCAGATCTCCTGCCTCCTCCCCAGCCAGCTATCGCTCTGACTGTCCTTCTTCTGAAGAGGTAGCTAACTACTGCCTCCCTCCCCTCTTCTCCCTTCTTTTCATCTATCTATCTATCTATCTATCTATCTATCTATCTATCTATCTATCTATCTATCTATCTTTATCTCTCTATTTACCTCTTTCCTCCATAATCCCTTTACCCATTAAATAAACTCTATACCCAAGCTCTCTCTGCATGGTATATCTGTCTGTCTCTCACCTGCCAGGGGACCCATGTAGCCTCAGGTCATCCACTACTCCTCATGGGACTGGCCTTGAGTCACCTGCATAATGAATGATACCAGTTACCCCAAGACTTTGTATTTTGTTTGTGGCTATTGTGAAGGGTGATGTTTCTCTGATTTCTTTCTCAGGCTGTTTATCAGCTGTATATATGTGGGCTACTGATTTCTTTCAGTTAATCCTGTAACCTTCTACACTACTGAAAGCGTTTACCAGCTATAGAAGTTCCCTGGTAGAATTTTTGGAGTCTTTTATACATACTATTATATCATCTGCAAATAGCAAAAGTTTGATTTCTTCCTTTCCAATTTGTATCTCCTTGATCTCCTTTAGTTGTCTTATTGTTCTAGCTAGAACTTCAAGTACTACATTAAATATATATGAAGAGAGTGGGCAGCCTTGTCTTGTTCCTGATTTTAGTGGAATTACTTTGAGTTTCTCTCCATTTAGTTTGGTGTTGGTTGATGGCTTGCTTTATATTGCCTTTATTATGTTTCTATATGTTCCTTGTATATCTGATCTCTGCAAGACCTTTATCATGAAGGGGTATTGGATTTTGTCAAAGTCTTTTTTAGCATTTAATGAAATTATCATATGTTTTTTATTTCAGTTTGTTTATATGGGCGACTACATTGACAGATTTTCATATGTTGGACCATTCCTGCATCTCTGGAATGAAGCCTACTTGATCATGGTGGATGACTTTTCTGATGTGTTTTTAAATTTGGTTTGCCAGTATTTTACTGAGGATTTTTGCATCAATGTTCACAAGTGAGATTGGTCTGCAATTCTATTTCATAGTTATGTCTTTTTTGGTTTGGGTAGGAGGATAACTGTAACCTCATAAAAAGAGTTTGGTAATTTCCCTTCTCTTTCTATTGTGTTGAACATTTTGATGCAGTGTGTCACTTAAAGTCTGGCCTCACTTCCTGTGTGTGGCTTTGAGCAGAGCGCTTCTGCCACCATACCTCTCCTTCCTGCCGTCATGTCTCCTCCGTGATGGTGGCTTATTTCTTTCTCAAACTGTGAGCTGAAACTAAACTTTCTCTCTCAAGTTGCTTTTATCAGAGAGCTTTATCACAGCAATAGAAGAAAAACTAAGACGTGTTTGTTTCTGTGTAGAGAGGTGGAAGAAATAATTCCACAGGATTTATTAGCTGTCACTGGTAACATTTTCAGGCATGCCCAACCTTTTAAATGTGACACGATGCTGTTATCTACAAAGCACACGCCTGAGAAATGCAGTCCAGTTACCAGGAAAAAAAATTACAAAAGCGCCTCATAATGTTTTCGGTAACTTTGTACTTTTGTGTTAAGTCTCATTCACAGCTGTCCTGGTCCTCCTGCCGACCAAGGGCTACAAGTCAGATACAGCGGCTAGTTTAGAAGCCATGGAGACTGAAATTACTCTAACTCGTCTGTTGTCTGTAGCCTTCAGGGTCTGCTACAGAGCTGTAGTGATGTTCCACAGTCATAAACTGCTGAAACATCTCCAATAGCTGATAATTAACAGGTGAAGATGAAACCAGCGACCATTGACGGGTGATGCATTTCCTTTCCCTACAGTTAAAACACGTTGAGCAAAGCTCTTCTTTTGACAATTTAACATTTTGCCTGAGCAATTTCTGACATTTGTTTTGTGTTCTGATGCCATGATCCATGATATATATATATATATATATATATATATATATATATATATGATTTCATATAAATGTTAAAAACCTCATTCTTCTGTGGCTTGGCAGGTTTTTCTGAGTTATACTTGTTGGGACAGAGTTCCAGATTTTGATGTAAGATTTGCTCTTTGAATCAGTTATCTTCCTTGCTCATTCTTCTCAAGATAGAAATGTCTCTTTGTAGAAGTAATAAACAAACAGACATTCTGAATTTATCACCATCTGAAAAGGTCAGAGGAGAGAGAGAAGGGTTTAAGGACTCTAGCCACCATTAAGGCATCTACAGGGAAGCATCCTGTAGATGGCTTTAAAGGGGACTTTTGCAGTCAAATTATGTCTAATACATAATCTATTTCTCTTATTCTGTGCAAACACAGAAGTTCATAAGAAAGAATAAAGATTTGTTTCTTTGCCAAAGTAATAAACTGAAAAAAAAATGTTGTCTGGCTTTGCATGATTGCTTGAAATCTCATTAAATGTTAAACACACGGAGTCTCTCAGATAAATTAATAAAGAGCTCTAGTTACTAGTTAGAAAACACCCGTCTGAAATTTGTAATGATGAACTAATTAGCAGAAGAACACTTTAAGCAGATTTATCTGACATGTGTTAACTGTGGTCTAAATAAGGCAAAGAGGATTCTTCCCTCCTCCTCCCCGTCTCTGTGCTTTATGGAATGCCTGATACACAATGAAATGCTTCTCTAGTGAGGAAGATCAAAATCATGAAGAACACCCTGAATGGGCTGGAGGGATGCATCAATGGCTAAAGTACTTGTACAAGGGTGAGGTCCATGTTTTGTATTGCTTTGTTCTCATGTCTGAGTCAGGTATGGTAGCATGTGTCAGGAAATCTCTGTGTGTCTAAGGCCAGCTTGCTCTGCATAGTGATTTCAAGGCTAGCCAGGGATACACAGTGAGACCCTATGTTAACAGACAATCTTCTGTCCTCAGGGTGGACATCCTCAGACGTGTAACTCCTGTATTGAAGTACAATTCCAGGTAGATCCTGGAGGTTCACTGGGCAGCTAGTTTAGCTGGAATGATGAACAGAAGGTTCAGTAAGAGTCCCTGACACAGACAAATGAATACAGGTTGTAAGGAGTGAGAAAAGACTCCTGGCATCAGCTACGGTCTCCATCCAAGCATGCACGGGTAAGGGCATTCACACACACCTGTGCATGGCCATGTGTGCACGTGCATTTGAGTACACACACACACAGAGAGAGAGAGAGAGAGAGAGAGAGAGAGAGAGAGAGAGAGAGAGAGAGAGATTAAGAAAACAAATTATTTTCTCAGCACTGGCATTAAGTTTGCTAAAGTTTGTGTAAAAGTCCTAGCTGTCCTGGAACTCACTCTTTAGACCAGGATGGCCTCAAACTCACAGAGATCCTCCTGCCTCTGCCTCCACAGTGCTGGGATTAAAGTTGTGCACCACCACCACCTGGCCAGGTTTGAACATTTTCTTTTTGCTCACATCATATTTCATTAAATAGTCCTTTCTGAGAGACTTTCATCTTCTGAAAAAATATATCTAAAAATAGATTTTATTTGTGTTTTGCATTTTTCTACTGAAAATATGGATTTATTTCACTCAAGGATGTTGACCATTTATTAGGAAAATATTTTAACAGATATATATCTTTCCAAAGCTAGATACATGTGCTTACTGATTTATCATTCAAGATAAAGAAGTTGCCATGACAACCACTATCTCAGCTGAAAGCAAAGAATCATTTTGTTTTTTACTAGAACAGGCAAGTGAGTTGATAAAGGAGAAGACACTAACCCCTCATTCTCATTACACTGTCCCATTGAACCACTAGGGGAAAGTAACTCAGTCTCCATGAACTCACATTTATCCTGAATGTCTCCTTTGGGATGTACGTTTTTACCTCTCTCCTTGGCTTAAAATATACCTGGTCACAATTTTTCCCGTTTCGTCTGAAATCCTTCAGCGATCTGCGTGGCTCAGTCACTGAGAATAAAGTCATGTGGCAGCTTGGCATAGGGTGTGGGGAATGTTTAGTGATCTCATTGCTATTGCCACAGAGGACTCGGTACTTCCACCTCTTCGTTCTTCATCCTGCAGTGCTACAGTTGATAGTCATGTCAAAATTACATCTTAACAACTTTTTCCCATTTATTAGTCTTCTTGTCCTTTCCCATCCTCCTATACCATCTTTCAGGTCTGGGACTATCTCCTAGCTTTTTGGCAGAGGGACTGTTGTCAATTGTCTTTGTCATATTTGGATCATTAGGAGACAGTTATAGAAATAGCTTTCTTAAAGTAGATTCCTGAAGTCATAAGTTCTGAAAGTTTCAATTGCATAAACAAAGGATTTGATGTTCCCTGTTTTAAGAAAGTAGTCATGTTAATAACAAGTTACTGTGATATATTTAAAATTTATTTTGTTTGAAGACATTTCTGGTTAATGTCAAGTAGCGATTTTATAATTAGTACTTCTGTTTGTCATCCAAGGTGTTTCTTTTACAGCTGCTTTTTATTTTTTGAGAGTTTCATATATATATATATGACTTAATTTCAGTTCATTTCAACCCCTGTTCCTGTTTCCCCCTCTCTTCTCTTGTCAGAGCCCTTCTTCCTGCTAATATTCTATTTCATGTCTTCTTTGTGTGTGTGGCCCATGCAACTCACCTAGTTTCTTGTCTAAGTGGGTGAGCGGCTGTTTACTGGAGCAAGCGTAACTATGAATGAATACATTAGTGAAGAAACTGACAACCTTAAATGGCATATCCATATTACCTCCTCTAAGATGCAGAGAACACCGCAGAAGAGGGGCAGAAAGAACAAAAGAATGGAAGAATGAGCATATTTGGTACACAGCGACATTGTCTAGATATGGCACAGCTGTTGCACTCAGGAACTTTGCTATAGCTGTGGCTTCCTGCACAGGATCAAGCTGTCAAAATTTCATTAAGAAGTTTCTCCTCTGGATGTATTGGCTGTTTCATGCCACCTTATCTTAAATTTTAAGTCTAGCATACTTACAAACTAAATTTATTGGCTTATTAAAAATAAACCCAAAGGCATTCAATTATATGTATATAAAATTATATATATATATATATATATATATATATTCAGAAAGATAAACAATGGCAGCTCACAACTCAGTGTCAAAAGTAGTCTTTCCCCCATCAGAACTTTATAAATTATAAATCTTGAATAGAAATCTAATGACTACAAAAGAGGAAAAGGAAACTAATAAAGTCTGAACACAGAATAAAAATAATACCATGTATTCTTTCTCTGTTTCAGAAATGGGTGGGCCTGATTCTGGGCTTTTGAATGTCATTAGACACATGTGGACAATGCCCCATTCTGACTAGAAACAGTAATATAGGCATAATCTCCCTTTGTGATGCTGGTATTCTGAATTATTTTATACTTGGCTTTAGTTGCAATGATGGGAAGGAATACCAAGAGCTGATGTACAAAAGACCTTCTCTGGGACTTACACTTTCAGGAACTGTTTCATGCCACTGTTAGGCTTCACATCACACAAAAATACATATGAGTGAGTTTAAGGGATTAGGTTTTAAGAATTAGGTTTTGGCCTACTCTTCGAAATGACAATTAAATTTAATCTGTGGCCTTGAGAAGACTTATGATTTTGGTTATGTGTGACTCTGGACAAAAGCCACACAAAAGCAGGACAAGTACACCCTGGTCGCTGAACTCTCAAGCTAGCAGAATCAATAAAGTGTGCTGCTGACATACAACAGCCTGTTCACCACAGCAGAAATAAGCATAATTCTCCCGATCGAGGGGAAGAAAAGTTGCCGGGAGTGTTGACATTCTGGGTACTAAAGTGGATGCCTCACTAAGTGAGATGTTTATAGAGTCTGGGGTGCTCTGTGCATGCCTGCCAGTCGGGAACAGAGCAGGGGAGCACTCTTGTGTTTCTGTTGGCTTCTTTATCCAAAGATCAGATTAATAGAAAAGGAGGAGCTTGGATTCATGTAGCCCACCTTCATAGTAAAAGACATTAAGTAAAGGACATTTGAGGGTTTAGCAGTCAGTATTATTTTGTGTATTTAAGAAATAATAAGCCTCCAATTCAGCCCTCAATGTGTCTCAGAAGCTTTTGTCCATAATTGTATGCCAGCCAGTAAGCATTGTGCATTGAATGAAAGTTCTGAACTCAGTAAGATTAAAAAGATATTATGAGTGGCAAGTCTCTTTCTCAGTTACTTAGGAAGTTAGGGTGTGCATAGCTGTTACGTTGGTCCTTCCATTACTCTTATTCTATGTGGATCCTGGTGGGGTTTTACTAATTTATGATTTCAGGGAGCACGGTATGGTCTAAACAAAGTATCCACCTTGAATTCCTCAAACAGCATGGCTGTATTGGCTATTCAATAAACTTTGGGTTTCTGTTTATAATAATAAATCTGAAACATACTAACATCCACAATATCAAATAAATCATGTGTCCACATGATCAGCTGACTTTTAGAGGCTCCTATCGGGCCTTTCTCCCCTCACTTCCGTGTCTCTCTTATTTAGCTTTATCTTTTGTTCTCTGTCCTTTTCAACTTCTCCTTCAGATACGGGGTCAATAAATATTATATAATTTGCTTTCAACTACAGTTTCTTGGATTTCAATTAGATTCTTTATATGCATTCTATTTTCATGAACACTGTTAGCCACAGTTCTCTCCTGTGCCAGGGACTCTGCTATCTGGAGCCCCCATGAGTCTGATTCTATTGTCGGTGGCTTCAAACGTTGCTATTCTTTCGCCATGCACTCTGTTAATTTTTTTTAACTGAATACTTGAAGTAATTTCTGAAAAATAATTGTAGAAACAATTTTAGGGACCAAATGTTGCCCTCTTGCAGAAGGCATCTACAAAGCCTCTAACAAGGAATTATGTGAGAATCAGGACAAATTCATCCAGAGATTTAATTCATCCACTTTTGAGTACAAAGCAGAATTTCAGTTCCTATGAGAACTTGCTGATTCTGGATTTCTCTTACTCCAGGAAGGTGGTTTCATCTGCTTGTTCTGCTTGTTTTGTCTGTTTGTTGTTGTTTTCTGCCTTAAATAGCAGATTCTGAACTCCAATTTTGGGGCCCTTTAAGTGGTATATTATTTCAAAGAGTTTTCCTCAGTCATCAACTCTCTCAAATGTTTTGATAGAAAGAGCAGACTCGAGAATCCAGTTATGCTGCATGAGTTTCCTTTTCCTTGAGTTTTCATTCTCTAAGATTTTCCTACCTTGGTATCACTAATTTTTGGTTGTCGTTAGTTTTGAACATTTTACTCAGTTTTTCACATTTGATGTTTGTCTTCTCATGGAGAAATTCCATTGCTATAAACTAGTTACCTTGCTGAAAATCAGAGACTGAATCCTGTAAACTGTCACTGTCTATTACAGGATCTTTCCATTTAGATCCCTTATATATAATTTGAGCAATGCATGATTGAGTTTCATACTGCTTTTATCAAATAATATTCATAAAGTGATTTAAATATTCCTTTAACATTGAAATCAGTACATCTGTCATACAAAGAGGGCTTGTTTGTCTATAATGCTAAAATTATTTCCTTTACATTTCAAAAAGAAGTAAGCATCATTTATTCTTCTTTTTTAATATTTATTTATTTATTATATATACAGTGTTCTGTCTGCAGTTTTGCCTGCAGTACAGAAGAGGCACCAGATTTCATTATAGATGGTTGTGAGCCACCATGTGGTTGCTGGGAATTGAACTCAGGACCTCTGGAAGAGCAGTCAGTGATCTTAACCTCTGAACCATCTCTCCAGGCCCTCATTCATTCTTCTTGAACTAATAGATGAATCTTCATGTCTGGATATGGCATACACTATATTCATAATGGAAGACCATATATTATAAAGCTTCATTTTTCAGTGTGCACTGTCTCTTCAGATACTGATTCTAGTTACGGTTTCTATTGATGTGATGAAACACCATGACCAAAGCAATAGAGAAGTATGAGTGTACCCGGCTTACACTTCAAGATCATAGCTCATCATTGCAGGAAGTCAGAACAGGCACTCAAATAGGCCTGGAACCTGGAGGCAGGAGACAATGCAGATGCCATGGAGGAGCGCTGCTTACTAGCTTGCTCATCCTGCTCTCTTAGAGAAACCAGGGTCATAAGACCAGGCCTGGCCCTACCCACAATGGATTGGACCCTTCTACATCAATCACTAATTAAGAAAATGCCATAAGGGCTTGTCCACATTCTGATCTTTGGGAGACATTTTCTCTATTGAGACTCCCTCTTCTCTGATGACTCTAACTTGTGTCAAGTTGTGTTGAAAGGAGGCCACTTGGTTTCCAGCTGCTCCATAATCACACAGAAACCATGTTATTTAAATCACTGCTTAGCCCATAAGCTCTAGCTTCTTATTGGCTAGTTCTTGCATATTAGTTTAACCTATTTCTATTAATCTATGTATTGCCATGTGGCTGTGGCTTACTGGCTAAAGTTCTGACATCTGTCTCCATGGGGCTACATGTCTTCTCTCACTCTGCCTTCTTTCTCCCAGTATTCAGTTTAGTTTTCCCCACCTAGCTAAGTTCTGCCCTGCTATAGGCTCAAAGCAGTTTCTTTATTCATTAATGGTAATCACAGCATACAGAGGGGAATCCCACATCACCTCCCCTTTTCTTTTTAAATAAAAAGGAAGGTTATAACTTAAACATAGTAAAATTATATATAAGAAAACATTTATCAAGCAAAAATTATAGTTATAATATTTATGTCTAATTTATCGTTTATCATTACTAAGGAAAACCGTATCTATTCTTCAGCTCCATCAAAGATGACAGAAGTATACAATATTACCTAAGTTAACAGGAAGTGCATTGTAAGCAACTTCCAAAACTCTAGAAATGACAGAGACATCTCACTGCCTTGACAGTTACCCAAAGTTCTTCTGTATCATTGGAGCATCCATCTTCAGCCTACAGGCCCATGGTATCCAGCAGACTTTTCCACAAAGCAGGAAATTTTAAAGACAGTTTCACCTATATTGGCAGTTTGTCAGTAACTTTTTTTTCTGCGTCCTGCAGAATATCTGCAGACTCTTTTATGAAGCAGGAACCCCAAAGGACAGTCTTGCCTTAAGGCATTTCAGCAGTCATTTCTCTGTAGGTCCTGCAGGTCCAGTTCATTAAGCAGTCCAGGCAAGATCAGCTTCTTGCCCAAATGGCTAAACTACTCCACAAGGAGCCTCTTCAATGCTAATCTTCAAGTAGATTGGTGATACCAGGGACAGATGTGTCTCACTGTCATGAAAAGTCCTAAGTTTTTAAAACCTTTTAAATAACATATTCTGAAGGAAAGTGATTTGAAGAATCCCTATCTAACCTATATTTCTTAATTATACATTAATTTTTAAATGAGCTACACAAATACAATACCTTAATCAGGTACAGAAATACACATATAATAAAATTGACCTTAAATTTTTATCAATAAAGCAAGATCCATACCAATGCAAATCTCTATAGAATATTACCCTTTAAATGTAAACAAACACTTACAAACAATATTTGAGAATGTGGGCGTAGTTCTATCCATACTGCTTCCTGTTTTTTGTTAGGCAAAATAATTTTGGGGGATGTTCACAGCACCCTTCAGGGGGTCTTGGTGTATCAAACCACATTAACCTGGAATGAATCTATAGGTTCTTATCCTCTGTGGAAACAAAAGAAGAATCTCTCTTTCAAAGCAACATATCCTTAGACCCAAATTCTGAAGTCAAGATACCTTTATAATACACATGCTGGTTCAGCTTAGCAGCCCATACAATGAAATATCTCTCTGTACTTAACTTCTTCACAGTCAAAAAAATTTAAAGAAAACACAATAATAAACATAATCTAGATTCTCTGTGTATTCTCCATCTTTACGTGGCTTATTTGTTCTATTACTTTTTAATATTTATTTCATTATATTCTTATCTCTTTAAAGGCTTTCTTTCATTTTATAAATCATTTACTTTTTTATGACACTCTATACTCTTTTTCTTCTCTCTCCCAATTCTATGTACATTTTTCCAATGCTGTGACCCATTTAGAATTCTTTTATGTCTGAATCTGTCCTATTGTGTATCTGTAATTCTTTACTGCCCAAGAGCGCTTCTTAAAATGCTAAGCACTTCTTAAAAACTTAAGTTGCAGCATTACTAGAGGAAATACTGCCTGCTTGCCCTGCCCAGTTCAGCATGGCATGGTGGAGGTCTGTTTAGCACTAGCCATGCTTACACCCCCTTTATAGGCACGTAGAGCATCTATGTTGCCATTAAGCAAGTAGTAACAGTCTTCTCACAAACCCCGTTTAAATGCTCGGCCTCCTGAAAGAGCCAGAGGTCATGCTGGCAGAATGGTCCAGAAAACCGACATTTTTTAAAACAGCATGGCATTTTTTCTGCTACCGCTGAGTCTGGAAAACCTCTCTTAAAGGAGCCATGCCTCTTCTTGCTTCTATCAAACACAGCCCATCCAAGAAAATGCTGCTACCAAACTATGCTTAACTCTGTTCTTTTGTGTCTAGGATTCCTTTTTAAACTTTCTCAGATTTTACGTGGATTTTGTTGGCCATGTTGGCATGCCAATTGTTGAAGCAAGGTTGTTAGTTTGTTTTCCAGCTGCCTGGCTAGCTCAGTTGGCAGTGTATGAGATTCCTAATCTCAGGGTCATGGGTTCGAGCCCTACATTGGGTACCAGATGAAGAAGGATGCTAAAAACTAGCCTAAAAACCACACTAGTTCAAAATTGAGTATAATAAAGGGTTATTTATTTAGGGTAGACTCACAGATCACAATCCTCTGCATGAACAGGGAACAGGAACCAAATCACGCCACTGGAAGAGAAACCAGATACGAGCTTTATATCAACATTTATAGTATAAGAGGTCACACCCAAGTAGGCAGGTAACATAAAGGCTACTGGCTATAGGAATTTCTACAGCAAAGTTGGCAAAGAAAAAAACTAGTCAGCACGATACTTTATCCTTCCATATTTCTCCTCAAAAAGTAAGTTTTATGATAAATAGATTTGGGAATATTTATATTTATTTCCCCTGTTTAGGACATGGGATATGATAATATTTTGAGTGCTCTGAAATATGAGATAGTAAGCAGTTATCTTTTGAAGTTCCTTTTTCCTATCATATTTAAGAAGAGAAAGGAATTTAAATATCTATTGACATCCAAAAGAAGTAGTTTTACATGGGGCATATTTTCAACAGCTCTTTTGTAATGAAAACTGAAAATTGCCACATGGAGACTTTACCTTCTGGGGATGTTTAATGTAGTTCGAGAGGAAAAAAAAATCACATTAAGCTAAACTGAAATATACATTTCAACTCGCTTTACAAAAAACCAGCACAAAAGAATTCATGAGCACGAGAAGTATTGATTAGGGGGGAGTGTGATTGCCTTATTCTTTTTAATCCAGTAGAACACATTATCAGAAAACTAAATTGTATCTAACAGTTTAATTTCATTAGCATTATACATTTACAACAAGGGATGTAAAGTCCTTGAGGTCAAAATTATGGAAGAAGCAGCATTCAAAATACCAGTACTGGACTTGCGTTGTTTAGCAACCAAGTGAAGGTCATGGTATTTTATTTATTTACCATCAGGGAAAGAGTGAGATAACTCACTGCAAACCCAGTACAATAAAAACAAGCACCACTAAAACAGCCTTCCTTTCTCCATGCAACAAGCCCTGAACATTCCAGGGCATTCCAGAATAACACATGGCTGTTTGTTTTTGTTTTTGTTTTTTTGTATAGATTTTCATTAAGTTTTTAAAGTCTCCTGACTTTGTAGAGTCACTGTGCTAAGGTCTAAATGCTGTGTGAAATAGAAACAAAAAACAAAAAAACAAAAAACAAACAAACAAAAAAAAAACAAACCACGGGCTCTACTCAATCCTCCTAGGCAGGAAAATATCTTCCCCTTTTCAAATTATCATTAAGACTGTCACTCTAGTATATATTATATATACACCTTTTAAAGATCCCAGCACAGCTACATAAGCACTGGGGAAGCACATAAGAATCAAGACTTCAGGATTCATTCCATTCAAAGAACATGTCACCTTCCAAGACCAGGGACTTAGAATATTCTCATTCTCTCCCTCTTTCCTTCTCTATCTCTTCGCCTTCTCCACCCCAACTGTGTTCCTCCTTATCTTCCTTCAATGTCCCTCTGTTTCCATCACATCACAGTTTGGGTGCTGCCTTGGACCAGTACTCCCTCTAAAGCATGCAGTCTAATAGATCTTCTTCCTGCTAATGGGGCTAGAGGGCCTTCGAAACAGAAAGACAAAGGGTTTTTATGCAACCCAACTTGTCATCCCAGGATACCTCTCTCCCTATTTAGAATTCAAATAAGACTCCTACTGCCAAGGTGTTCATGATTTCTGAAACATCATTGTTATTCATTGCCTTCCATGAAACCAGAATGCATTTTGCTATTATTTGCTAAGTATAGAACTTGGAGAGGAGGGCAGGAAGGAGATTTAGTATACTTCAAGGAAGTGAACTACCAACTTTATAGTTTATAAAACCAAATTTATATACAGTATGCATTTAATCTTTCAAAATCAAAGTTGGTTATGTGACTCCTTAATATCTGTTGTTGAAATACAGGTATTGCCTCTTGACCTTGAACTCATGGTTACAGGTAAGTGTGGCAGATAGTTCTATAACATCCCTATAGGATACATACAAAAGCAGAAATGAAGGGGAGGCTCTTCTGCCTCCACTAATGCTTTTTATTCAAAGAAAAATCAATACTTGCCCAGAAGTCTGAAGTAAATGACACTTCTGTTTCACTGGCCAACATCGTATCTCCTGTTTTTGCCTTACTTACAAGGAAGACTGACAAACAAATTATGTAGCAGGTTTGTTCTCCGTATTAGTGGGTAGATTCTGCTAACAAGGAAGAGAGGTGTTGGGAACGTATTCAAGAACATCTTCCACTGAAAGATGAGAGGATGTGTGTGTGTGTGTGTGTGTGTGTGTGTGTGTGTGTGTGTGTGTATCCTGAGGGGGTGGTAGTGGATCATGAGTTAGTTGGCTCTTTGCCTCTCCCACTCTCTATAGATGGTGCTAAATCAAGAGTCTCCTTGTTCCACAAGTAGCATTTTTATCCACAAGGTATATTTATAGTACGATATACATGACCAAATAGGGGGACAGCAATCCCTGTTCTGATTATCCTATACATTTAGGTGATATAAATAGGTAATTTCAAGGGAAATCCTAAGAATATAGTTTTTCTGACTGTGATTCTAGCTATAAGAGCACATGTCGTGTGTGTGTGGGGTGTGTGTGTGTGTGTGTAAGAGAGAGAGAGAGAGAGAGAGAGAGAGAGAGAGAGACTTAAAAATTGTATTGTGTTGTCATCTTGAGAATGAGAATCATTTCCCCATGTTGGGACTTGAATGCAGAGTCTAATACATGCTAAGCAAGCACTTCACCTCTGACCTGAATCCTCTAACTTTGGTCTTTTTTTTCTCAAAAGTTGAATATCTAGCCTTCACCTTTTCTATGAAAATCATTATGAGTTATACAGTTAATTAAATATGATTGTTTTTCTTAATTTTGTGTCACACATAATTTAAATTTTCATTAATGTTCATTGCCAGGGGCACCAAAAAGAAAGCCTTTTAATATTTAATTTTACCTTTGCTTTGGACAACCTAGAGCATTTGCTGCATTATAATGTGTGATGGAGACAATAATTACGGGAAGGTAAAGACCAATATATGTTTCTGTCATGGGTCACCAAACAATGTTGTGTAGTGATTCTGAAAGAGCCAAATATCCTGGTTTTATGTTAGTCTCAACAAATGGAGCTTGAAGTGCAGACAGCTGCAGTCACGGTGCAGAGTTCTTCATTCAAAAGCAGAAATGATTACCTTCTGGTCTTTTCATTAGTTATCAGCAAGTTGCCACAATTAGATTAGAAATGGATGAAGAACTTATTTTCCATCTCATTCTGCATTACATTATCTATGCACTGCATATTGTGCATTTAATAGAAGTTCAGGGGAAAAAAGGTTAAACAGATTTATAATTCTGATGGATTCAGGAGAAAACAGAACCACAGTTGATTGCTCAGACCTAAAATCAATTTGTATGTGTTAAAATGTGAACTGCTTTCGGTGCCAAGGAGAACCCTTGCTAGGCCATCTTCAGGGAGCTTCTGGCCCTGTCTTTCCATTGGTGCCCTATGATGCCTATTGGTCCCTGAATAGTCAAAATTAGTCACTTTTCTTGTTGCAGAAAAACCCTCTGATAAAAGCATTTTAAGGGAGATAGCGTTTCATTTGGGCTCACAGTTCAAGGGTACAGTCCACAGTGGTCAGGAAGTCATAACAGCAGGAGCATGAGGCATCCCGTTACAGTCAGGAGCAGAGGTGACAAATACTCCATTTCCTTCCCCCTTTGTATTCAGTCCGAGATCCCAGCCCAGGGAATGCTGCCACCCACAGTGCAGGTCTTCCCATCTCAGCTAACCTAATGATGATAATTCCCCAGAGGAATGATCATAGGCTGTCCTGATCTCCTCTAATCTCCCATAAGGCCTTGTTTCCTAGTGATGTTACAGGCAATAACTATTGTCTAACCATTGTTAAAGATAGCTTACGAATTGAACATTGTAAGGACTTAGTAAAAGGCCAGTTATGTTGATTTTAATTATCATGTGAATTAAGGGCAGTATGTCAGATGCACCAGTAGTGCCATAGAAGCGTCTCTGTGTTCATGCCTTTTCTCATGTCATGGTTCACACTCACCTACCAATCAGCAGGATCTGATTGCCTGTCCTTTAAGTATGAGGCAGACATACAGTAGCACTGAACAACACGTGGTAGAATATAATTGGAAAAAGAAAAAGCTCAAGAATTTCTATTCATACTGCTGTATCTTTTACACTGCCATGAGAACATATATGCCCAGCAGGGCTTCCTGGAAGTTGAAAAATGCTCGTCCCAGTGACACCATTGTTTTAGCCAATTGCCAGTCAAGTGGCAAGGATGTATGGAATCCCAGCTGAGACCAGATTTGATCTAATCATATTCTCAATAGCCAGACTTCAACCTTGATATTTTTGTTCTTTTGTATTGGGATAGATGGCTATGCCTTACCATTGTGATACTAGGAAATTCAAGTGCTACAACAGGTACCATTTCATATTTGGAGATTATAAAGGGAGAACATTAGAACCATGTAAGTGGCCCTTTTTATGGTGAACTTTAAGAGAAAAGAGAGAATTTCTCTTCTTCCCTTTAGCAGATGTAGCAGTATTTGTCTTTTTCCTATTGGATCTATAATGAACATGATCCTATGAGATCATATTCCTGATTATGAGATTGCCTAGTGACTGGCAACCATCATATTCAGTGCTGAGGCCAAGTGTGCCAAGGCAGAGTTAGAGTTGGGGTAAAGACCAGTGGTTGTGAGGGTTAATAAATAGGTATATCATTTCTGACAGAACAATCCTGCAAGGTTTGATTACTCTCCATTAGATAAGCAAAGAAGGCCATGCATATGGTTTGTCAATGGGTGTTACCAAAAATTTGGCGAGGAAAATACAGGATGCCCAGTTAACTGAACTTTGGGTAAACAACAAATAACGTGTTATTAAAATTGTATCTCATCTCGTGTGTGTGCTGTGTACTCTATAGGCACTGAGACAGGAGATGGAAAACTCATTGAGTTTTGATTCCAGCTTTTCTTGTTACTATCCGGCTAGTGGTTTGAGGAATAATGTCCACGGTGTCTGCTTTTTTACATTTTATGGAAAATTACCTAGAATTTAAAATGTATGCAGCTAGAAATCAATACAGACTGTGAATCTGCTATAAAAACCTAGGGACTTCTAAGACAGTTATAAATTCACCCGTAAACACCAGAGCAGATCCACCCAGGGGATTGGACTTTTTAAAGTCTTCACCCTAATCACTACTAACGTAGTGGCCTTTGTATTGTCTTTACTTGAATAACTGAAATTATTTTTTATCAAAATCATATTCTGTTTTATAGTCAAAATAAAATATTTGATCAGAATATAATGCAAGAGCATTAAGTCAAAAAAAATAAATCACTACCCTCTGAAATAATCTTTATTTTTTCATATGTTCTTACATGTGGTGTGGGAGTGTGTGTGTGTGGTATTTATATGTGTTCTCATGTATACGTACATGCGAAATCTAAGGTTGACACTGAATGACTATCTTGATTGATCTCTACCTTATATATTGAGGCAGGGTCTCTTGATGAATCCAAGTAGTTCTGAAGAACCAGCTCTCAGCATTCCACTATAGCCTTACCGGTTGGCCTTACAGATGAGTCAGTATAACCACCTAGTTGTTTTTGTTTGTTTTACTCTTTGTTTTTTAATGTGATTTCTGGAGATTCAAACTTCAGTACTCTCTATTGTATGATTCAAAAGTATGTTACTCGATGAACCCTTTTCCCAGATCAACAATTCTCATTATCCAAGTGAAATACTTCAACTTTCTTTGTGCATATAGATAAATATAAAGATATGTATGATGTTTTATCTGTAAAGAAATGGAACTATATTATGCATGCTGCTTGGCAACCAGTTATTCTTACTATGTTGTGGATTCTCCTTATTGTCAATAAATACATATTTACATCCTTGGTTTTAAGGACTGCAGCCAGGGAGCTAGCAATATTTATTGAATTTTTCTTAAATGTAAAACATGCTGAATCTCATTGCATGCATACTCCATGACAGATTTAGCCAACCCTGTAGTCAGACATATTTTATCATTTGTAATCACTCACCAGCACAATCAAGTCTGGATATCCCTATGAGCTCACAACTCAAAAGATAGAAAGAAACAAGCATGTTCAGACATTTCAAAGCACAGCCAATATCCCTGGAAATTTCTGATTTGTATTGCCTTCACATTTCCAGATTTTATGTACATTATTAGATATTCAATCAATGCTCTGCCAAAAGACTACTCAATCAGTGGATCTTGAGCTCTCTTCATTATTGTTAGCACAATTCTCTTTCATATATATTACACACACACGCGTGCACACACACACACACACTCACTCACAATTATACTCCCAGGAGAAAGCAAGCAAGACACAGAGAGAGAAAAAACCAAATCAATAAAATCAGCCTTCAAGCAAGGGGTTTATCCATGGTAGAATTTACACATACATTCTTTTATTTATTGAACATTTTCCCAATACCAAATAATAACAACAGGATAGCTCCTTCTAAATGTCTTACAGTATTCTGTAGGGGTATACTTAGTGGATACAAATACAAAAATCTAGGCATAATGGCAGGTGTGTGTAACAATAGAATTAGAGGAAACAGCAGAAGGACATATAGATCCCAGGTGTTCCCAAACTAATGGCCATAAAAAATGCTACAAGTTCCTAGTCAGTGAGAGGCCCAGTCTCAAAACAGTAAGATGGAAAGCCACAGAGAAAGACACATGAAATCCTTTCTGCCGTCTACAAGTGTATACCCTATCAAATGAATGCAGCACGCACATGTCACACACACACACACACACACACACACACACACACACACAGAGAGAGAATTGTAGAAATAACAGTGGAATTTTGCTAACCACTTTCAAAAACATAATCTTAAGCTATTGCATGGAAACTGCCCAGTTCCATACTCTTCCTAACTCTGTGTGTGTGTGTGTGTATGAATGTATGTGTGTTGTTTGTCATGGTGATATAATTGATATAATATTAATAAATGTATAAAATGCTAATATAAGTAGTTGTAAGACAACTTGAAAGTTGAAGTAAATGAACATGTAAAAACTACATAAATCATTTAAATATTCGAATTTATTTAAAATATATTAAGTGATTTCATTTCTCATATTTTTTCATGTGCAGCCAAAGCCTTTTCTATTTTAGGCCTGTGTCTTTAAAGACCAACATTTTGGGGGATTTTAAACACATTTGATAGTATTTTGGACTTGTTTCAGGGAAAGTAGCTCCATATACAGTTTAAATATTTAGGAGAAAATTGTTTTTAAGGGAAGGAGTGGTAATGTTAGATATACTTGAATGACAAAGTATAAAAATAGCAACATTTACTTAAATGCATGAAGTGAATTCTCACTCTTGACAGGTATGTTGACAAGCTGATTTACTGCAACTCAGCTTAAGGTTGGCCAGGCTTAGTCAGGCTTGTATTCTCTTGGTTAATTTCAGAAGGTCAATATTGGCTTACAGAAACGAGTCAAGCCATGTAAAGCCTTAGCTAAGAATGAACATGTTGTCACTTCCATGCACTTTGCCTTGGATAATAAACTAACTCATATGAAGAAGCCTGATGTCAAGCAAGGTGGGGAAATCTACTCTTCTACAGAGGGGATGGGGCGGAGTGAACAGTGACTGGAGAGAATACAAGTGACTCACACTCATTATCAGCTGTGCCAATTAAAAACTAGCATCAAAGATGGACCAATTAATCAGAAATACTGCAAAGCAGTAAAGACATCAAACAACAGTGTTGCTTTACACATATTTCACATAAATTGCTGGGGTGCCTTATTTGAAAGGATAGTTGGCATGACTTTTACTTCCATTGGTACTAGAGGGATTTTTGTTTGTTACTATTTTTGCCTTTTTTTCAGGTCCATTACTGAGATTTCTTGTGTATATGACTTTTATAAGCCATCTTCCGTGACTTCTATTTCCTCTTCCATTAAACTCAACACTCCATGTACTCCAAGTACATAATCCTAGATTCGCATCTCCCTTTATCAGAGTTTATTTGGCTTATATCTAATTCATATATATATATATATATATAAAATTTAAAACATATTACATAATATTATATATAACATTTTCCCCACTCATTTTTGCAGAACCTACCTAAGCACCCAACTTAGCTTTCATAGAAACAACCCTCTCTTCTTTAGGTGCATAATCTTGTGATTATGCTAATAAGTGTTGTTAATATAAAATTAGTTATGAGAATAAACTTGTGAGTCATAAAATTACTGTGCTCAGGATCAGAATCACTAGTACTTGCCACATTGTTCAACGGTCTTTCCCATGATGCTGGCTAGTTTTACGTCAACGTGAAATAGGTAAGAGTTATTTGGGAGATTGGAATCTCATTTGAGAAAATACCACCATAAGATCAGGGTGCAGGGAAGCCTACAGGGCACTTTCTTAATTGGTGACTGCTGTGGGAGGGCCAAGTTCATTACAGGTAGGATTACTCCTGTGCTAGTAGTCCTGTGTATAAGAAAGCAGACTGAGCAAGCAATAGAGACGAAGCCAATAATCGCCTCTACATTAGCTCCTGTCTCCAGGTTCCTGTCCTATTTGAGTACTTGCCCTGACTTCCTTCAATGATGAACAATGACACAGAAGAATAAGCCAGATAAATACTTGTCTCCTGTAGTGGTTGGAAAGAAAGTGGATCCCAAAGGGAGTAGAATTATTAGGAAGTGTAACCTTGTTGGCAGAAGTGTGTTATTGTGGGTGTGGGCTTTGAGGTCTCTTTTGCTCAGGTTTCTCTCATTGTGACAGTCAGTTGACTTCCTATTGCCTACAAGATATAGGATGCTCAGCTGTTCCAGTACCATGTTTGCCTGCATGCTACCATGTTCCTGATGCTAATGGGCTCACCTCTAAAACTGTAAGCAAGTCACCCTAATTAAAAATTTTTATAAGAGTTGCAGCGGTAATGGTGTCCCTTCACAGCAATGAAAAACCAAAGACATCTCCTCAACTTGGTCATGGTGTTTTATCATAGCAGTAGTAACTCTAACTAAGACACCCATTAACAAATAACTGTGTTTATGATAGAATTGGTGGTTTATTGAATCAAGCAACTCCATAATGTGCAAAGTGTCTGTTGTTTTAATTTTCAAGTCTTTGATTACTAAAGGATTCAATACTTTTACCCATGTAGTATTTGTGTATATTTTCCTACGGAATTTATTGTTTTATTTTAGGGATATGAAGTTAACCCTTTTGTAATCTAGACATCCACAGCACTATTCCACATGCTATTAATGGAATGATTTTAATGAGCTTTTAATCAAGAAATCTTTGAGGGATATCATTTATAGTTCAAATGTCATCAACATACCATTTATAAAACCTAATGTTTTACATCCAAGTATATGCTTAAATGTAATGGTGTCATTTTGTGGCAAGTGTCTTAACTTGTTGAATTATCCTGGGTCAAGAAATAACCAGGCTAGCTAAAAGACAGAGCAATTATATTTTTCTTTATTATAAGGAGCAAACTCACAAAACAGGAACAAGAAGTCCAAGCTCAGCTGTGTAGAGAAGGAACCACAGAGAGAGAGAGAGCACCTGGGCTGTGATTTTTCCTCTGGGTACCCAAAATGCCATGCCCTAACTTGGTCCCACCTCTTAAAAAAATTGGCTGACAAAGATTCCCCATAACCTCCCTGTTTGTCAAAATATGAGCAATCCAAACCCAATACAAAACTATATACAATAGGAACAGATATCAAGTATAAAATTATAGCCAACATAAACAATATTAAGCAAGGAACACATGATAAATATTTAATAAACATTCTATTCTAAAGAGTCTAAGTCTTGCATCAGAAATTGTCTTGGCTAAATACTAAAAGAAAGGTAACTAAGTCTATATAATATTCAACCCCATCAAAGGCCTGAGCAGGGAGATGATATTTCTTGAGTAGGCAGGAAATGCAATCAAGCAGCTTCCAAAGCAAACAGTATATGATGGAGACAATTGGCTACTGTCTCATTTGCAATGTTGAAGCCACCAACTTTGGCTAAGGCCTAGCAAATAACTGACAGACCATTTTCAGAGGCAGAAAAATTTTCAGAACCGTCTTACCCTGTTTTGGCAAAGTTTGGCAGTCTTTTTCCTTGTGTCCTGCTTATCCAGTCTGGATACCATGTACTTTGTCAGTGGTTGAGGCATGGGCAGTCCCTTGCCCAAAGGCCAATTGTACCAAGAAGAAAACAAACTCCAAGTGGAGTGTCTTCAGTGCTCAACATTCTCTTGGGAATAGATTGGTGCTGTCAGGAGCAATCATGTCTCATGTCAACAGAACCCTAAGTTATTTAAGACAGAATACAATCTCTATGTCTCTAAAGAACCTAATTGATCTGACTATATGTATAACAAACATGAATAACTATTGACCTATAATACTTAATACCTGTATAACTTAAAGACTAAAGCTTCATATCGGAATATTAAATAATCTATAAACAAATGTGCAGCAAATGAGGACAATGACCTCAAAATGTAAACAATGTATAAATAAGTATCTTGATCAGAGGTAAGAATAATATATAATGTAATATGAAAATATATCCTAAAAGTTGTGTCAATATACAAAATATCTCAAACAGATGTATAAACATGAATGTATACAATCTGACAGGATAACTTTGCATAGGTGTACAAACACTATAAACAGAATTAACAAATATAGTTTGAATTTGTATCAATATACAAAAACTATACCAATGTAAATTATCCATAAATAATAGCTCACAAGTATTCACTCTATTACCCACTATTACTATTAGTGTGAATAAGTTCACACTAAATTATCGATTATCCCATTCTATTTTTCCTCTTTTTTATATCTCTGGGCTTACATAGTTTTCACCCCAACCCTCTACCTTATACAAGTAATAATCAACCCCTAAACGGTGTTCCCAATCCTGAGGACAAACTTTGTTGGGAGAGGGGACGTCATCTTCTATAATTGCTTCCAGCTGTCATGGGGGTGATGTTCTTTTTATGTAAAGTGATGGTTAAGTTTTAAGATTATTGTCTAGTATAGTTGCAATGATTTCTGAGCAGTCCTTAGAGTTTTTCTTTTTTTTAAATTTTTATTTGGAGTTCTGGCCTTTTGTGAGAAGGTGCACCTTTTCAAAAGCTGGTACCAAAAAACCAGTCTTATAGTAGTGCTGTTGTTGCGGGCTGCAACATTGTTGCTGGCGACCACACGCAGAGGTGGCCGCCTTTCCGTGCTCCAAAACAAGTGCTTTGCGCATGCGCCTCTCCCGAACAGGCGATGTCAGATCTAGCCTATCCCTGACGACCTGTTGATCTGGCGCCATGAGCTGACCAATTGCTGAGTGACACCTCAGAGGCGAGAGAATTTTACTATATAAGCTCGCCGATCTCGGTGAGCTGGGTCTCCTGTCTTCAGCTGTAAGAAAGCGCCTTAATAAAGCGTGATCGAGAAGAATCCTGGTGTCTGCATCCTTTCTGCTGGCAGACAGGGTGCGACATGCTGTCAGCATCAAGATGTCATCTCAACCAGGTGAAGCTGTTGGTGTGGGGCCCCATCTTCTTCCTGGAAACTTCAAAGATTACTGCAGGAAAAGGATCTGTAGTAAACCCTATTGTTCATTGAGGAAAACTTAAATATTATTCATATAGACATATATTTAGTGAAAAATACGATATAGACAAAATAGACATGGAGAAAGTAAATTTCTTCCTAAGCTTTTTCTTCTTTTTGTCCCATATTAGTTTGCTCCTGACATGAGACAGAATCTCTTGATTTTTCTTTTAACAACATACTTGGATTTAGAGAAGTCATTGTCCAACTCCAAAGCCAGCTCTCTATATTTATAATTATATATTTAAATGTATATGTTTTGATCACCTGTCCTCATAAGTCATATTTCTTTTTTCTTGATGATCCCTATTGGATAATTATTTTTTCCTTCTGTCAGCATCCAAACATCCAGGATCTCTTGAATATTTGATGATGTGTGTTTTCCTGTAAAGACAAGAGCAGAACTCTGCCCCAACCCTAAATGATTTCCTTACCACCTGCATGGTTGTCAGCTTTGTGGATGAGCTATCATTTCTCTTTTTCAACAGGTTTCTTTTCTTAAGCAAATCTTTATTAATTTTGATGGTATCTGTAGCTTCTCTTCTTCTATGGAAACAAGTGCAAAATCCCTTCCAACGTAGCACATCTCCTGGTTTCCATTGTGAAGTCAACAAATCTTTGAAATATACCAGTTGATTTAATTCAGAAGTTTTTTCTATTTTCCAATGTCTCTCTGCTGCTGTTGCTCCTTTTTCATTAGTGTTAAGAAAATTCAAGGTTAATAAAGCATTATGCAATCTATTTCTCGGGGTATTTTCTGTCCCTTTCTTTTTGTTTAGCATATCCTTTATATTTCGATTTGACCTTTTTATAACTGCCTGAACTGTAGAATTATTTGGTATACCTGTAATATGCTTTATATTATAATAAGCAAAAAACTGTTTCATTTTCTTAGATATATATGCTGGACCATTGTCTGTCTTTATTTGTGCAAGATAACCCTAAAGGCCGTAACTTATAATAAATGTGTGATTACTGATTCAGCCTTTTCTGAGCTCAAGGCAGTTGCCCATTAAAAACCTGAATAAGTGTCTATGGTGTGGTATACATATTTTAATTTCCCAAATTCCGTAAAGTGGAACACATCCATCTGCCAGATCTCATTCCTTTGAGTACCCTTTGGGTTACTCCCTGCAGGCAACAGTATTTGGTTATAGAAAGAGCAAGTAGGACATCTCTTTATAATCTCCTTAGCAACTGACTAAGATTCCCCATCATTGACTTGTAAGTAAATTTTTGTTTTACTGAAGATTTTATGTAAACTACTGCTAATTTCAGTGACCATTAAAGCATGTTCAACATTTGATAAGGAAAGCACTCCTTATCAACAGGAAAATTAAGAAACATCATGTCATGTCACCTGTTATTTGATCCCCCCTTTACTTAAATGTTTGCTATTTTGTTTTGCTTTGCTTTGCTTTTGCTTTCTAAGATCAGTTGTTGACATCAAGGCTCCTAATATGTTTCTGCTCCTATGTCAACTTGACTGGGACACGGGATGTACATATATTTTTTTCTGTTAAGGTACTCCCAAATGAGATGCACATGTAAACCAATAGACCTAGTATAGAAGATTTATCGATTATCAATCCAACCCTATGGAGGCCTGAAGAAAATTTAAAAAGCTGCCCAAAGGAGAAATTACTACCTTTGGTTTCCTTTGAGCTGCATCATTTGTTGTCTTGGGCTTACTGGAACTTATCATATTGGCTAGCCTGGTTTTCAGAATTTCAACCCCACACTGCAAGTTACACCTTCAGCCTTAGCTCTCCTGTGTCTCAAACCTGTAGATAGTGACTTCTTAGCCTTGATAACTGTGTGATCAAAGTCTTAACAATGACTCTCTTATTCTTTATTTGTTTCTGTCTTTTTCTCTTTAGATGGTTAGATGATAGATGCATAGGAACATACGTCTCTACTATGCAGTAAATATTTTTGTTGAAAACCTGAATAACATAGTTTCATCTTCCTGGAAATAAGTCAAAGGTAAGATCAAATGCATGATTGGCAGGTCTCAAATCAAAACTCATGACCACATCTCTTCTGAAAAGCAGCGTTGATTCCTCCTCAAAGATGGGGGAAGGGGACAGTTGTGGAGTTCTTACCACGTTGCACACTCATTTGCACTCTTCTCTCAATGACAGGCAGGAAAATTGAGCCACCAATTCAACATAAATTCCTCTGGAGTAGGAACTGAAGTGGATGAGCTCTAGTGTCAAGTTATTTATGATGATCAGATTTGCTAGGTGTGGGTCAGTATGAATGCATTTATCTTTCAACTCATATAAATGATTTTTTTCATAGCATTATTGAAAGCAGAGACACTAACAGTCCTTGTATTGAAATAAGCCCAACCAAATCCAGGCTCAGAGAGAAACAAAAAAATTTGATATTTAAACATGTGTTGCAAATCCTTTTATAGAGAAGGAAAAGTGGCTAATAACAGACTTAATTGAAGAATGTAATTTTTGTATCTTCAGAACTTCAGATGACAGGCTATTTTCCTTCTTTGTATTTATCACAGGCAATTAAATCTGGTATAGAAAGGGAAATTAGACTAAGGGGGGAAATTGCCTCCAAGTAAAGCTTAGGAAGCAATTTCTACCCATGAAGTAATTAATGAGTGAAATGGGTTTCTACATTAGCCCCAGAGGCAAACTTATCTTAATGAAAATCCCTCTTGGGAAATATGTTCAAAGTAATCTGACCCAGTGGTCAAGATGCAACTGATTTTGAAGTAATGAAAATATGGTCCTTCATTGGCAAAGAGTCATCTTGCTCAACAAGGTATCAAACTAGGTCATTTCTTCCATCTTAATGAATATTAAGATGCCACCATTCCTGAGGAAAATATAGGAGAGATAAGAAAAGGTTGTCCAATGCACAGTGGTCACCCCAGAAACCATATATATATGTATATGTATGTATGTATGTATGTATATGTATATATATATACAAACAACAGGAATTGACTCACCAGAATGTATGTATGTATTTGTAATGTGTGCACGTGTGTGTGTGTGTACACACATACCACAATAATAAATAAAAAAGGCCATCAACTTGAGAATTGGGGAAAATGAAATGGTTGGAAGGAGAAACAGAAGGGGGATGAATGTAATTCATTTCAATTAAAAACATATTAAAATACAAAAACGGTTTTAGAATTTGTTCACACTGATCTTGGTTTTGTTTTAATTAAAAAATGTGGATGTTTTATTGAAAAAGAATTAAGCCAATAGGAATACAAAAAGTAGAAGCTGTAAGGATTCACTAAACCTGCCTGTGTTTGAATGTACTCTTCAATGCTTCCCAGGAGAGCCACTAATCTCTACCTCTGAGTCTGGGTGTATGGATTTTTTTGAGGCTGATGATGGTTAGCATTGATTCACACGTCATCTCCTCTTTGGAGTGCACATCTTACAGAGACCAGTCTGTCGGCTTCAGAGGAGCTAGTTGTCCAGCTAAGAAACTCTTGACTCAGACTAAAGACCAACGTTTAAAAAATAGATCTGGAAAGGGAACCTTTTCCTTTCAAAGCACTCAAAAGAAAGCTAATGACATGTGACTTTATTATCACTACATTACAATACAAATCAAATCAGTGTCTGAGGTGGCCTAGCACTAAAGAAATTTCAAGGAATAACTCTTTGCCAAAAAATTGCTTTTCTTTCTCTTTGTCTTCTTTGGTTTATGTTAATTACATCTGTCTTGATTATTTCTTTGGCATCTACTTAGATCCAGAATAAACCTATTTATATCCAATACATTTTGAGTTTTTATGCAAATTGTATACCAGATATCATCTTTTTGTAGATCCAATTCAGAATTTTGTGAAAAAAATTATGCTAAGTGAGTTACTTAGCTCCCTATTCTTATCATTTAGACTATCTATTCTATTCAATATCCAGATGTTATTCAAACAAGGATTTTTAGGCTCTTCAGTAACCAAACACATACTCTGCCTCTGGGTTACTGATATCTCTGTAAGAAGTTGGGTATATGGTTGGAAATGTAACTCAGTTTCTATTTCATTTACCTAGCATGAACAAGCCCCTAAGTTCAATCCTTAACACCACTCAAACCAGTCATGGTGGTACAAGACTAACCCCATCATGTAAGAGGTAGAAGCAGGAAGATTAAAAGTTCAAGGTGATCCTTTGTTCCAAAGGGGAACTCCAGGCCAGCCTGTGCTAGAGATACTATTAAAAATATTTTAAAATGCTGATCATTGACTTTAATATATTAATTTTGATGTACATATGTGTGTTTGTCTCTGTTTGTATGTATCTATGTGAAAACAACTTGAAGTCAAAACTCTCTCTTGACTCTTCCACTGGGCAGGTCCAAGGACTAATTTCAGGTCCTTAGGCTTGGCTACAAGAACCTCCATTCACTGAGCAATCTTGCTGATACTGATGATTAGTTATTAAAATAGAAAATATAACTGCAGTCACCAGTAAAATCATCCACTAGACTGAATTCCCTTAAACTATGAATTTATAAGTGAGTATGTACAAGAACAATGTCTAGCGGCTGGAGAAATAGCTCAGAGGTTAAGAGTACTATTCTGAGTCCAATTCCCAGCAACCACATGGTGGCTCACAACCATCTATAATGAGATCTGGTGCCCTCTTCTAGTGTGCAGTTGTACATGAAGGCAAAACACTGTATATGATAAATAAATAATTTTTTAATAAAGAAAAAGAAAAGGTCTCATAAAAATAGAAAAGAACAGTGTGTAAACCCATGCTACTTTTTCATTTATTATTAACTTAAAGGAGTGGATTATACATTAGCCTTGACTAAGTAGCTCTAAGCTGACGTTGGAAAGACACCACTTACCACCACAGTGGCAATAACTGCTTGTTTTGGTGTGGTCTTTTAAGGCAGTAATCAACATTAAGTGTTCTTTTGTAAGGATATTTTGAAGAATTTTTTTATAGAAAATGAATCGTTCTTGAATTGAGACTGGTTTTTCATTATAAAAATGGCATTTGCAAAGAGTGATACACTGTGATTTATATTAGAATGTACAGGGGATGGGGCTGGGGATGGGCATCTTATGCAATTAAGGACTAAAGTGGCCATCAGAGAAGAGCACTGATGTTCAGCACGAGTTAGCATGTGTAGAGAGGAGTGAGTGAATCCAGCACAAGTGCAAATATTTGAAGGGAGGGAGAGCCTGCCATTGCTCTTATTTAATTCATTAAAGAGAAGAACTCAAGTGATTTTATCTGATTTACTAGATAAGAATTATTCTGTTCATGTGAGAGACCTATTGTTCAGAGTGGTAAAGTGAATTAGTTTGGGCCACACAGCTAAACAATGACAGGCTTGGATTATTATTACATTGTTGAGTATTCTTATTGGATAACTGAACTCCAAGAGAGCACTCTGTTTCCCTCGTCTATCTCTGCCCTGGTTATCATCCAACCATGTAATGGACACTATTAGGTAAGCAATTACACAAACCCAGATGCTTTGTGAATAAAAATCCTGTTGGAAAATTAATGATGAGTGAAATCCCAAAGACCAATATATATCCAGTGCCTGTTCTGTCTCAGTGCTTTAGTAGGACAGATTTGGCCAAGACACATGCACTAAGTTCTCATTCTGGAGCTAGTTTAGACGTCGTTCCATTTGACATTCTCCACCCTAAATGATCACTTCATCTCTTTCTGTCTCTGGGAGTGGTCCTTGTTCCCTTAACTAATGCCATTTTCCACCTGGAACTTGATGTCTCCCTTTAATTCTGCTACTATCCTCTTAGCTCTTGTATTACTGCTCTGTTTCTGAGAAAAGCGATAGCTAAGTCATCAAAGATGTTATTTATATACCAAATATAATTCTCCTTGGAAGACACAAGTATCTTCGTGGCTAGTTTATCTTAAGTCTTGCCTGAAAGTCTACCCTTCATAATTACTTTGCTGTCTGGTCCCCAGTTTAGACTGTCCCTCAAATAAACAAAAGCTGGAGAGAGGACTCAGTGGGTAAAGCTCCTGCTGCATAAAACCCATGGCTGGAGTTCAAATCCCCAGAACTCACATAAAAGCAGGAATAGACATCTGGAATCCCATCTTATCCCTGTAGGGAAATGGAAAGCTGAGGCCTAAGAACTCACAGATGCTTATAGGCTAACTGGTGTGTGCTGTGAACATCAAAGAGACCCTTTCTTGAACAAAATGAATGTCAAAAACAGACATCTGAGGTTGGATTCTGACCTCCACCAAGACACATACACACCACCACCACCACCAATAATGACAACAGCAACTACTACAAAGTCTAACTTCCACACAATGTTACTGTTCTATAAAATATAAGGAGAGAAGTGGAGGGAGGTTCAAATGACAGGTTAAACAGAAAACCTTAAAACTTCTGATTAAGTATACTTACTCTCCCTCAAAGTTCCTCTTGGGCTTCCATCCACATATTCTATTTTTCTTTTTATACTTTGCCTTCTGATGGCCTTTCAAACCCTTGTGTGTTGCCCAGAAGCTTCATAGAAGGCAGTTTCATCATTATACAACCATGATCTAAGAGACGTTGGGCTCCTGGGGCTTGAATTCAATGTAAATTATTAATTTACAGAATGTAACTTTTGGTAGTCTGTGAAATCATAGGGTTGTAGAAGTGATAGAATTGATTCCAGGTTTCTAAAAAACAGAAAAATATTGCATTTCCTTACAATGGTAATGAGAAAAGCCAATGCTGAGTTTTTACATTTCTGCTTGGTTTCCAAAATTATCTAAAAATCTTGATGTTTTAATAGATTTCTACTGTGACTTTTATGTAGCAGTGCTCATATTTAATAATTAAATTCCTTCCATTTCCAAGTTAATACAATGGGATGCAGAAAGAAATAAACCTACTTTTTAGGAGGTAAAAAAATATGCTGAAGAAAATCCTTGACATACACAGAAGGCTTTCTCAAGAGTGTAGAATCTGGTTCTCAAAGCAGCACAAAAGATTAGAAATGGCAGTTGTGTGGCTATTTTACAGGCTAAGAAAGTCAAGGTTACTAAACTTACAAGGTTAGTATCTGACAAAATGAAACCCATGGTTTCTTCCAGTGTGGTAATCTCAGATAGTCATCAATACTTGGAACTAAGGGTTTCTGGCTTTCCTTCTAGACACAGTAGCCTTGTACTCCGGAGCTCAGTTGAAGATGAGACCTGTGACTTATTTTGCCCAGTTCCACGTAGAAGGAAACAATATGTCAGTTCTTAAGACAGCTGTCTTGAATCTTCCTCATTCCTTTCAATCCCCCACTATGACAGAAGTCTCTGCCAGAATGATGCTCTCCTTAGACATACCCATGACGTCCGCAATGAGCACAGTGGCCTAGCAAACTGGCTTCACATTCGTAATTTTATTACATTTTGTGAGGATAAGAGACTGTTCTTGGAGCTTCTTTCTGCCACAGGGTAACTAAACACATCTTGAGATATATGCTTTTTTGACATCCTCTTTGACTTTATCTTGCAAAAATTTCACACAGTATGTGAAGTCACTGAATGACAATTGTACAATGTATCTGAATCATTGAATCTGCTGTAATTTTTTTTTTGCAGTGCCTGGGATGAAATTTAAACCCTATGCATCGTGGTCAAGTACTCTGGCAGTGAAGTTCATCCCCTGCCCCACCTCCCCCAACTTAGCATCCTGAAGCCTGTCTAGATTATTATTGAGCACTCTGGTTAACAAAAATAATTACAATACTGCCTTATCCCGGCTTCATTTCTGTTGATATGGTTTAAAAATATCCTGACAAAAATGAAACTGAGGGAAGAAAGTTGATTTGGATTTTGGTCCTTATGGGGGAGTTAAGGTGTCAAAGATGTGAGGTAAGTAGTTACATCCCCGGTCAACGTTATAGAGATAAGAGATGCACGCATGCATGCTACTCTGCTAGCTTTTTCTTGTTCCAACATTCAAACTCAAGAAACGATACTGCCTACTTTTAGGCTATGTCTTTTCATATTATCATGGGTATTGAAAACAATGTTCTACAGACAGGCCCACAGACCAGCCTGATCGAGACATTGCTCATGGAGGCTTTCTTCCCAGCTCATCCTAGGTTGTGTCATAGTGACGATCAGAACCAAGCATCACATTATATATTTGTACTAATTGATTCTTTCCTAACATGAAAAAATGACTTTTAATCTTTGCAGCATGCCTACAGAAAATAAGACACAAAGTAAATGACGGTCAATCAGTGACCACCACTGCAAAGATCTGCATGCAACATTTTCTTCAAAGTATTTGCAGGCCACTCCCTGTGGAGAAAGGACAGCAAAGAGCATATAAAGGGATAAATAAATGGTGCTAATGAAGAGAAAAATAAAAAACCTAACAAAGAAAGACTAGTAGTCGTTATTAAAGAAATACAGTGGCACTGTGCTAGGATCGAAGCTGTGCTGAGAGATTACTAAAACAGCTAAGCAGTAGAAAGTGATAGGATAAGTGTGGGTGTGGCTGAGGATGCTCCAGAAACTCCTGTATTGTTTCTTCCACACTCCTATCTCAGTAAAGCAACAAAATTGGACATTAAAAAATGCCAAAGCTTGCCATATTTGCTTACAGACTCAGTATCAGCTTAAAGCAGTATCTTCCCTGTAGTTTTACCAACAGTGACTATTTTGACATGAAATGGGTGGTGGTAATTTTAAATGAAGTCAATACTTTAGCAATATATGGTTCAAGACCTCCCAACTGAGTTTGATTTCACCGCAATTTCCAGTGCCAGCTAAAATAAATTCAGTGACCATCTGCTGTATGTAATAGTAGGAGGAGGTGTCTTAGGGAGGGTTATCATTGTTGTGATGAAACATCATGACCAAAAGCAGCTTGCAGGGGAAAGGCTTACTTGGCTTACATAGCCTTAGTAACTGTCCTCTGAGTGACGCCAAAAAAGGAACTCAAACCTTTTGAGAACCTAGAAGTCATGGCTTACTTACCTCTATTTCTTATGACACCAAGGACCACAAGCCCAGGGGTGTCCCAACCTACATTGAGCTGGGGCTTCCCCCATCAATCACTAAATAAGAAAATGCGCTACAGAATCGCCTACAGTCCTATTTTATGGAGACATTTTCTCAACTGAGGCACCCCTCCTCTGAGATGACCCTAGCTGTGTCAAGTTGACAAAACTAGCCAGCACAGTGGGTAACTAAAGATATATCTGCCTCTTCAAATATAAAGTGATGTATCATTTTTCTCTATTATTTCTATATTTCTCTAAAAAAATGCTTCTTTAAAACTACAGCAACCACCAAGATTTGATGTTCTTTTGTGATCTGTAACAGCAAGGACTTTTCTATATTATTACTTCTCAATATTAATATGCATCAAATTGACTTAAAGATCACATTAAAATAAAGATTCTGGGCTGGTGAGATGGCTCAGTGGGTAAAGGTACTTGCTGCCAAGGCTGGTGACATAAGAAAGAGAAAACTGATTCCTACAGGTTTTCCTATGATTGCAACAAGTGTTCTATGGTATGAGAACATGCACACACGTGCACATTCATGCACACTCATACAAAAGACACACACTAAAATGAATGAATAATATGTTTTAAACTACTGCATCCAGCATGGCTTGGTCCTGGAAACCTGACTAGGAGTGGCAATGGAGTTAAGAAAGGTGAGATCCATACACAAACACGTATACGGAAAGGCAGGTCCGTGAACATGCTGAAGGCACACCATCACAGTAAAAACCCAGAACCTCATGGTGCTTACTATGTGCAGCACAGAGAAATGAGTGAGCTAGTTATCAGGGAGGACAAAGCTCCAGTTGCTAGTTTTTGCATGCACTGCCAACATTTGCACTGGGACCAGATGAAGACTTGTCAGTTTCAGAGCCTGTATGAAGAAGGCTTTGTTAATTACCCTAGAGTCTGAGGATCTGATACTTGTCAATAACATACATTCACACAGGACTTCTCCACTCCTCACTCAAGACTTCTTCTGTTACCCATAATAAAGATTTTTTTTACTTTGTTTTTAATACAGATTCTTACTCCATGGTTCCCAGTAATGGCTTCAGATTCTGTGTTGTAATGCTTAGCTAAGTTTTCCTGATGCTGTCCAGGAGGCATCCATCAAGTAGCAAGGCCTTCATGTCTCACAGTAGTTAAATGTCCTTGCACAGGCCCATCTTTCTATGGCTAGGATATGAAGTGTCCCCAGAAAGTCCCACGTCTTGGTTCAGAGCTGGTGGCATCATTGTGGAGTGACTGCATAATGAGATTACAACCCAATTGATGGATTAGGTTTGATCTGGGCATGGTGTTGAAGGGTATATCTTGTCTGATCCCTCTCTGCTCTGTCTTTCTGCCTCCTGGCTACCATGATGTAGGCAGCTTTCCTCAGCAACCCCCTTACATCATGATATTTCTGTCTCCGAAGGGTCCTAAAATCAGTGCAACCAGTCACACATCAACTAAAACTTTTGAGATGTACCTCCTGTTAGGCCTAATGAGTAACAATGAAGCATCTCAAGTCCTCCAATCTCAGAAATTGAGATAAAGGGCCAAGAAGAAAAGGGGAAGTTCATGTTCATCCATGACCATGTAGCTGGTTAAGTGGCAGCTTTTGTTAAAGATCTCCATCTGTAAAAGAAAACAACTTCCCTCCTTTAATTCACTTATTTTAGGTATTTTGTCACTGTGATAGCAAGCTGATTGGTAAACCTACTTAATAAATGATCAAACCCTGGCTAGAATACAACGACAAATTGTTGTATTCTACATCACATAGTCTTGGTCAATACCATTAACTCAATGCTTCCCCAAAGAGAGAGGCACAGACAGTACTCTCTGTGAGAATGTTCACTGGAAGACAGCAAATAACTGAGACAGAAAAATTAAAGAAGGAAATAGAAAGTAAAAACAGACACCTCAGTGTTCATAAACCCTAAGAAATACGTCTCAATCTTAAAATATTTAGGCAACTTCAGCCTTGAAGAACATTATCTCTTTTTATCGCTCTGTGTCATGAAGTCCCACCATTATTCCACTGACAAGATGCAACCTAAAGAAAGATGTCACAGCACCTCATATCAGCACTGGGTACCAACACACATGGACGTGACATTAGAAAGACTGGAGCCGGAAACCAACGTCAAGGAATCGATTTATTAGTAAGGGTCATAGCCTTGAAACTGAGAGCCTGCCAACCAGGTGCTACTCTGAGAGTCACTGCAATGTCAGGAGGAAGCATCAACAAATCCCACGCCTTCCCTGACAGAACCTCCTACTACTGACAACTAAGGAAAAGCCTACAAAGGAAGAGAGTCTAGTTGCGAAGGTGAGTGTTAGTTGTCAGCCTGACGACTAGAATCACCTGGGAGACATTACCAGGTATGCCCCTGTAGGAAATTATTTTTATTACATTTATTTGGATGGGAAAACTCATCCACCGTGGCTGGTACCATTCCCTGGCTATCATCCTGGACTGTATAAATGGAGAAGAGAGATGAGCAGCGCTCTGCATTCATTACTCTCTGTTCCTGATTCTGGATGGGATGTGAACAATGCTTTCAGGTTTCTGTCACCAAGAAGGAGTGCTACTCGGACCATGCTTGAGTCAGTAGCGTTTTGTTTTTCCAGTAAAAGGTATCAGGTGTGAGTTCAGACTCATAGCCTGGGCTTTAAATCCAATAAATAGGTGGCTGGTTACTCCCACAACATTGGTACCATGCTCGAACCAGTAGGTGTAACTTGCAGGGCAAGTCATTATTATAGCTCCCAGGGTTCACAGCTGGGTAAAGCTGTTGATTCCCTTTCTTCCCTAGTCACATACACGGTACTTTCGATCACTTTGAAAGTTGACCTGTAGGGATGAAACTTCCAGCTCAGTACCAGCTTGATTGCTTCATGCCCTATAACTCAAATATTTTACATGTCTATTAATTGGGTCTTAGCATCAAGTTTGGGAGGGTCACGAAGGACAATGCCTGTATTTTGACACTGTAACCTGACTGATCTTTCACCTACAAAGTTAATACTCAAAAGAACTGCCATACAAGAAAACAAAAAAGAGGAATTCCATAATGTTTTTACTAAATTCACAATTTTGTGTTGGATCACATTCATAGCTATTCTGGAGTCCGGTCCATTTTAGCTTAGCAATAACCTCAGAAATTGTTTTAAAATTAGATGTAAAATGTAAGGGAGGAGGGAATTTTTGGAGAGGCATTGTTTAGAGATCCTGGCACATGTTAACAATAAAGGACAGATAGACTCCTACTCTGGGGTAAGGTAGGATTGCGATTGTCACAGACCATGAATCCGTCAGTATCCCTGCCCCGGGCAGGCCACTGTCACTGTTCTGTCTTTGGTGCACCGATGTTTATAAGAAGTCAAAGATCTTGGTGTATAGCTCTCATTCACGTCTATCAAAGCCTCAGATAACTAAGAGCTAAAACGGAAACTGCAGGAGTCCTCTCAGCTAAGTTTTCGTAAGCGGTGACTCTGGTAAATGACAAGTGAAGCTAAATATCATTTGCTGTAAACTGGCAGACACTGACATCATGAAGATGAGATGCAGTCTAACTGTTTGACAGTCAGTGCTCATCGTTTGCCATATTGCCTTTAAAGAAGCAGCCCTGAGTCATTTTCTGTGGGGTGTGATTGCCTTTATTTTATTGGGGACTTTTTTATTGGAAAAGTAATACAATGCTTATTGTCACAAGGCAAATAATATAAAGGTATAACAACTTCAGTATTCTCTAACTCTCTAGTCTAAATTCAGTATCTGGACGCAACCTGCATTAATTTCTAATTTGGGATATATCCTATCTATATCTTTTCTAAGTGTTTAGAAATATAGATAGAGAAATAGAGATGACACAGGCATACACATGTATTTCATGCCTAAAAGCATGAATAAATAAAATAAATAATAAATATTTATATTAATAAAATAAAGAAAACTGGGTCATCCATGTGCTTGCGTGAAAGCTGTTTTCTCACAGTGATATACTCTAATTCCCTCTGTATCATTACACATGACTATAATTCAACTTACATATGTAGCCATTCAATAAAACTTATTATGATGCTTATCTTTTTCTTGTTTGGGACACTCAGGTGAACAAAACACACAAAATTCTTATGTTCGTGGAGTTCACATTCCATTATGGGAGACAAACCATAAACATTGGCACAGGTAAAATTGCAGCATGTAACATGAGGATGAATGCCGTGAAGAGCAGGAAGCTACACACTCCAGACAAAGAATTTGGAGAAAAGGGTTGCTGTTTCTCATTGGTTCTCGGGCGAAGAGCTGATTCAAAAATGTGAGGGAACCAGACTTGCATCCAGTTGGGGCAAGACTATCCCAGGCTGGGAGAACAGCAAGTACAAACTGCTTAAAACACCCTGACAAATCTTACCGAAGAAGACTTCTTGGGTTATTGGCCAAAATGCATGCACGTTTTATAAAACAACACAGTCCCGATCCCTGTTGGAGCAACTTCTGCTTCTAGCAGCCTCTTCACAGCCAGTGCATCAGTGCCGGACAAAATCTATCTTTTTAATTCGCTAAAACTGATGTTTCCCCATTTCTCTTTATACTGATAAGGTTTAAAAAATTCTTTCTATGTTTTAGCCAATACTTGTCTGGAGGGTTTTAGAATATTTGTGCTAATATATTATTACGAAACCTATTTTTTCTGTCACCGTTAAACAGGAGGCACCAACCATGTGGCAAAGTAAAGCAGCCTTGTCTGAGCATCCTGAGATACTGAGGTAGATAAGAGAGAAATCTGAGGATAAGAATTTGGAACAAAAACTAGTTCCTGACCCTTGAGGGTGTGTGGTTGGGAATAGGAACAAGAAAATTGAAGGTTGATGTTTTCTAAGCAAAGTTTAAATGGGAGGAGAGAGGGACCAAAAAAAGTATCTTCTAGCTCTGACACTTTATGATTTTGAAGATATCCTTCCATGTAAGCTTCTGTGGATTATTTTAAATACTATCAGCATATACATGCAAACACAGGCCCACACATTTACCTATTATCCCATAAGCACCAAACAAAGAATTTTCCTTTGTAATGAGTTCAGTTTGTGAACTGAATCAAATAATGCCTTGGTCTTAATGTAAGGTATTTATTACAATAAAGTGCCTATCATAACAGATTTAAGTGACGGAAATTGACTCAATCTAAGTTGAACCAAATCTATAAACTGATATACATCCAAGATGCATCCATGAATGGGTTCCTATGGCATGCTTAAAACGGAGCGGGGGGGTTGAGGAGAGTCTCACTAAATATATTTTGCTGTGTCATATATTCAGCCACCCAATCCAATTCATAATTCACACATTCATTTTATAGAGCTTGAGTAATCCTAACAAATTTGTTCAATTTTACTAAATAATTTTCAAAATAATTTATACATTGAACATATTATTCTATAGTGTTTTGTTTTAAAAAGGATTAGAACACATAGGAACATGGGGAATAAATTCAAAAACATGTTGAGAATTTCACATTCTGTATTGCTGCCCAGGGTCTAATAAGCTAAATATGGGAACAATCTTTTTTTTTTAATTATGGACACTACCCCAATTTTTACATATTCATGGGGAGAAAAAGATGTAATCTATACTACTAAAGCAATGTTTTTAAATCCAAGGATCTGTTATTTTTTTTACAATAATATGGGTTCTTCCAATTTCAAATATTTCCTATTATCTTATGCTGTGCTAGCTCAGTTATGAGCTATGTAATCATGAAAATCTTATGATACAGGTACTAGCATTCCTTATTATAGAAGCACAAAATTTGATGTCTAGAAAAATTAAGTGCCTTTTCACAGGCTCCAGAACTGGGTGCATTTGGAGCCAGAGATTTGAAGCCACATAGTTCAACCATAACCTTTAAACATTAGGAATGATGTTCTGTAGACGTGAGGCTTCAGGAACCCACATTAATCATTTCTTAGTAACTAATGATGACTATAGTTATCATCGGTATTCTTCATAATAAAGAAAACCCAGCTCTGACAGATAGGCAGAAGGACTGTGGCTGTGGAACATCTCAAAACCTGCAATGTTCAGGTCAATAGGAAAGTCAAAATAGGTTCACGGGAAGAAAAAAAATTAGAGGGAAAAATCTCCAAATAAAAACTCGCCTGTTAAATAGCATTTCTTTAGCAAATTCTCTATTAGTCATTAGTTCTTGTTTTTATCTTTTCAAGAACTGGGTCATTACTAAAAGGTCAATATGGGTCAAGAAAGCAAGCCTAACTCAAAAGGATAACGCAGATACCCAGACTAGAATTAGGACAGCAGCAACCCTTAGAGAATAAAAGAAACTAGACCCGAAAAAGGAGTCACAGGTCAGGGATTGCTTGGTGCCAAGCCTGTTTGAGGTTGACAAAGGAGCACTCACTGTCTCTTCTTTAGTTTCATTCCACCCCAAAGCATTAAAAACAATAGAACCACTCACACCAACGTACACATACATACACCAAGAGGTGGATTTATTATGAATAAATTATGTAGCTCGACACAAATGACATCTACTGTAGAAAAAAAATCCTTTTTCTTTTCTCTAACTCTCCAACCCTTTGGTCTGTCTGCACTCCCAAAGTTTTGGCTGTTGTGTCCCATGTCTCCTTTCTGAGAAGCAGAGATTGCATTTGAGGTCATGTAGCAAACGCCATCCCAGGCTTATCTTCTGGGTGTTAGTATCCACTCTGCAGTGTCTGAGCCAGCCAGAAAACTTGAGCTACTATCAGTGAGTTAGAATTAACTTTTTCACATTGAGATAATAGTTATGATCTCATTCTGGCTCCCATACTTACAGTTCAGGAGGATTAAGCATGTGAGTGCATAAATGCGTGTATATGTGCATGTATATGTGTGTGCATGCATCAATGTGTGTTATGTGTATGTATATGTGTTCGTGTAGGTGTGCATGCATGAAGTGGAGGTCAGAAGTCAATGTTGGTGTCTTCCTTGGAGGTTCTACGCTTCAAATAGTGAGATAGTTTCTCATTGAACCTGGATCTCAACAACATACCCCAGGGATATAACTGTCTCTGCCATCTAGCACTGGGATTACAGATATGCCATGCCCTTGCTTTCATATGGGTGCTGGAATTCCAAACCCAGAACCCTTGCATGCATAGCATGTGCTTTACCAATTGAAACATCTTACTGGCCTTGTGTATTTTTTTACTATAAAATGAGCAGGTACAATGGCTAATTGATAGACGTCTTGCTAGAATACTATGGAGTAATTCATGTAAATTGTTTAGCACAGGGTGGGGCCCACCACAAATCCCCATCACAAGTCAGCTCTTCTTATGATGTTGGCAGCCATCATTTTTGTTCTTGAAAGCACCACACGGCCAAAATGAGTTCCTAAGCCTAAAATTTCAGTGCCGTTTGTGAACAGAGTCGCGTGTAGGCCTTAATTTTGCTCATCAGGCTGGTGATTGATGCTTGTTTGCTAACACTGAAAATGCTGGCAATGATGGGAAGGAGGGCTGGCAGAGGAACTCTGCTAATTACCAGAGGTGCAAATCCGACACATAGCGCTCTGGCGAGGCATAATGAACCTGAGCTGAGGTGAGGCAGGGGGCTTGTTATGTACGTTGAATCAGAGGCTGTAATTGCTTAACATCCCAAATGTGAATGATTCCTTGGGAAACAGAAGAAAGCAATCCACCCAACCTCTGCCCAACAACAAGAGTCCTCTTCAGTCAACCAGTGTGGGAGGGAGCAGGGACAGAAGGTTAATTTCCTCCAAGCAGCAGTTGATTAGATAAACTGCTGTCTCCAAACACTGCGCAAAGAAACAGAAGAATATGATGCAGGAACAATGTCCTTCATCAAAGGGGGGACCTATAGCATTTCCTCACCGGTCAATGAGGGGATTGGCAGTGGCTCATCTGAACATGTATTTATTGAAAACATAGGTGCAGAAGCAGTCAATCAAGCAGCAACCAAAATAGGAATAGAAACAGTTTCTTTTTCTTGCCTTAAGTAAAATTACACATTGTTTTGAATGGGCTGAAGTAAAGTATGCAGGTTTTTAGATTCTAAGGCAAACAATGCTGAAAGAATATGTATGTTATATAATGTGGCAATTAAATCATTTAATAATTATTATTCAATAGTGCCACCGGTAGGCAGGCATATGTTCCTTTAATAAAAAGACTGGAGTGTGTACATAAAGGGAGAGTCAGCACCATTCAAAGTTTAATAAGGACTTTCAGGACAGACTAAAATTTTAATTCAAACTCCAAGTTTCATGAACTCTGCAAATTGTCACAAGTTTCTCAACTTTCCTGGGTAATAGTTGTTTTTGTACCTTTAGTGACAAGAAACACATTTTAAACATAAATAGAATGCTATAAAGGTCTTTTAGGGGTCATCATCATCATCATCATTATTATTAACTTGTGTGCTTGTGGCCACACCACAGAATGTGCGAAGAGTACAGTAATGAGCTGCAGGAATTGGTTCTCTCCTTCTGCCATGGGGACCTAAGGATTGAACTCAGGTTGTCAGACTCAGTAACAAGTGCTCTTCCCAGGTGAGAGACCTGTTAGGTTCTTTAGTCCATCCTGAGGTAATTTTATTATTAGATTACCCATCCCCTCTTTCTGGGATATTCAGGTGTTGGATCAACATTTCTTAAAATATAAGATAGCTCCTTGCATTTGCCTCCCTCTAGCCTAATTATTACCAGTTTTCTAAGACTGACATCCACAAAATAAACACAAAACTTCATCGCTCACACCGTTATGAACGGCAACTACTTTTTCACTGTTCTCCCTTCTAAGTTTTCTGTTCCATGATCCGTACCTTATATTTATATGTGTTGTACTTTTATGCGTTTGGTAAAACAAATTGTTGGTAAGGAAGTCTTCTCATTGATTCCCAGCTGCTTTGCCCCAAAATAATCACACAGAAACTGCATTAACTAAATCACTGCTTAGCCCATTAGCTCTAGCTTCTTATTGGCTAGCTCTTACATATTAATTTAACCCATTTTTATTAATCTGTATATCACCATGTGGCTGTGGCTTACTGGGTAAAGTTCCCAGCATCTGTCTCTGGTGGCTCCATGGCTTCTCTCTGACTCCACCTTTTTTTCTCCCAGCATACAGCCTAGCTTTCCCCGCCTAGTTCTGTTCTTCCCTGCCATAGGCTCAAAACAGTTCTTTATTCATTAACCAATAAAAGCAAAATGTAGACAGAAGGACATCCCACACCAATAGAGTATTATCCTGTACCTAGGGAAGCATGATTTAAAGTTTTGACAAAATCAATTTATTCCCTAATTTTTGTCATTTCCTTATTCTACACACAGGGATCAATAATCTTAAGCTTTGTTCTTGGTATCAGCTCATCAGAAAATCTATCTGATCCTCAAGGATTTTGTTGTTGTTGTTTGTATTTTTTCTGTATTTTGGGGGAGGGAGGCATCCAAATTCTATTTTTCTATTTTCTGTACCTTGTTCTCACTTTCCATTCTCCTTCAATAAATACCTTCCCTCCACAAACTCCAATAAAGGAAACAAATTCGTTGGTCTTGTTGACCCAGTAAACACGGATGCTGTTGTGTTTTCACACCAGCAGATAGAGTTTTTTGAAAAAAGGAAAAGCACCTCAGAAAACCGCTCTGCAATTTTCAGTTTGCATGCTTCTTCAGTCTGAAGGACCTCGGAGATTTCAAACCTCGCTACAGGTGTGCACCCAACAGCTTCCCTCTGGGCCTGGCTTCAGGGAAGAGTTGGCACTTTGACAAAAGAAAGAAAACATTCCTGTCTGGTAACAAGATGAAAGGCTTGGGGTTAAGAAGGCAGCAGACGTGTGAATCTAAAGTTTTCGAAGGAGAGAAGCACGGATTGCTTTCTGAGCTATAATTTTCAGTGCAGTGAAGGTGCCTCGGCCACAGATCATCACTATGCAGCTATTGTATTTCGGATATTGATTTTTGTGATGAGATACAGGGAATAAGCAAACACTGAATTTTCATTAGCTCCCTGGGGAAAGGGAACATCCTCCCCAAACCAGACTGCCCGGGAAACATTAAGGGATAATTTATAAGATCTGGCTTAAACAAACCAGATGCGACTTAAACAAATAGCAGCCATAAAAATAAAGTATTTCTGGGTGGGTTGCTAATTTCAACTGGGATCATGCCCGTGGTAAAGTGCTGGTCACTCAGAGCACTTTTCTTTCCTTTAAACTTTTAGGGGGAAACTGTCTTTTGTTTTCATTCTATCTTCATTTGGGTATGTTTTACACAGAAGGGCATGATGATGAACTGGAAGAGGTGAAGAGATATTCCTGGGTTGGATATATGAAAAGATTTGCCAAAACATTTATTTACTCTATACGTGGCACCAAGAGACCAAAGATATGATTCTACTCAAGTCCATTTTAGTGAACCAATGAAGGATTACAGGAACATGAATGACCTACCTACAGGCAGCTGTATCTTCAAAAAGCCTGCACCACTCACAAAAGCTGTATGATTGAAACACCCACCCCAGTCCACATTCCATCCCCTATGTATCTTGGTATATCTATATATCGCCTATATATCCTTCCATCCCCTCTATACACTTCCAAGGACTGCATGAAGCCATGCAGGATTACAAGCAGCTCGGGGCAGAATGTACCGAAATGCGGAAGTGGTTGTAATTTTAAGGGGGGGTCTGACGACTACCTCTCCTCCTTCTTGTGCTAAGAACTGATGTTAATAAACATAGCAACTTTAAGACAGAAGTTCATTCAGGTGGGGACCAAAGTGGGCCCAATCTGCACATGCTACTCACAGGTAATAAGGAGATCGACACTAGTTAAATCGTCAAGCATATTTAGCTATAAACCGTGATGATGGATTTGAAGAATAAGTATTTGACTCCTGAGAGAATACACTAAGAGATCTGGTCTATTAAAAATGACTTGGGAGACTTTGCCAAAGGCATAATGATGGCAGGATGCATAGAGTTGGAAAGGCAGGGAGGGAAAGGATGGAGACCACGAGGAGAGTAGAGGAGGTTGCAGCACACTGTAGAAATGAGGAAAACAAGAAAAGCGGAGGGTACCAGACCATGCAATGCTTGGACCATGCTGAAGAAAATCGTTTCATCAGAAGGATCTCACCAAAGGGTCCTTAAGACATGGGCAGTCGAGGTCAGAAACAGAACCTGACCTGCATTTCAAGAGGCTTACTTTTTCCCTGCTTTGAAAGTGAAAAATGAATCATATCCAGGGGATCCACGTGACTGGGTTTGCAAGATCCAGGTACTTTGAAGTGCTAAGAAGTTGGTGTAGATGGAGCTGCAGAAACATTACATCCTCAGAATCCACGCAAGAAAGTCCACTGTAGTTGCTATGATTATTAGTGGCTCTGAGGAGGTATATAAGCGAGTTCAGGTCCCACTTGAAGACCCCATGTCAAAAAGCAAGGTGAATGGCTTTAAGATATGACACCCAAGGTTGACTGGTCTCCACAGGTATATGCACACACTGTACAAATGTACTTTCATACACATGTAAACCCACACACAAGAATACACATAGGCACACTCACACAAATTGGTGAGCATTAAGAAAGGCATATAAATTTTAGAAATATTTTGTAAATAAGTATTTAAATTGTCTATATAACATTGATCTGATAAATAGAGCATGTATGTTTACCTTATTATTTTTCTATATGTTTTGCTTTGAATAGAACTGTATGGTTTGAGGAATATCTCAGTAAGGGCTACAGGTAAGGGAAAAAGAATAGTAGCTACAAGAATTATCAGTCTGTATGGGAGGCATTTGTATACTTGTTAAAGCATGCCATTTGCTGCTGCCACAGATATGTATATACATGCATTATTTCAGTTCGAAAAGGGTTTTCTCAAAGTTGGTAGCATGTACCACACCACAGAGCTACCACATTCTGCGATCAACCTGTGCTCCTTTTCTTATGATAAAGAAATGACATGGATAAATCGAAAGCATAATATTTAATAAATTAAATGCTTACCAGCAGAGTTCAGCAAAGATGCATTTGGGGAGGAATGAACAAACATCATAATTTGGTAATAGAATTAAATATATTCTGTGTCCTCCCAAAAGGATTAAATCAGCAAGAGAAAAATGTGTGTAAAGTAAAACATTTTTAATAGGTTGTAAAAAGCAAGACTGCAGGGCAAAGGATGTATCAGTGGGTAAGCACACTAGCTGAGCCAGCAAAGGAGTCTGTGTTTGGGTTCCCAACACCCACGTGAAAGCTGTGCATGGCTATGTGGGCCTGTAAACCCAGCCTGAGGAATAGAGGGAGGAAAATTGCTAAGGTTTGATGGAAAGCCAACCTAAATAAAAAAATGGCAAACTCCAAGTCCAGTGAGAAACTGTCTCTGGAGAACGAGGTGGAGAGTTATGTAGTGGGACATCTAATGTCGTCTCCTGTCCTCCACATGCATGTGGGGAGTACACACTGGCACACTCTGGTACACATGTGTGTACACACACACAAAGAAATCAAGGCTACCCTAAATAAACAGTCTATACATGTAGAGTGATAGAATAATTAGGCTTCCTATTCTCCTCTGCATTTCTTAGTACTCAGAATAAAAGGGAAAGCACTCTTTGGGGCAAAGCTTCCCACTGAGTCTTGGAGCAATCTATTGTCTTCAGTTCTTACAAAATGTTCACCAAACAATGAAACAGGGAAAGTCTTCCACTATTGTTCAGAAACAATTACTGGAACTTTTCAAAACACAATCACCTCTTTTGGCAATGTTAACCAAAAATTGAGGCAACTTTATTAAAACAAAATTTAAGCAAAACATTTCCTATGGGTGGCAAAGCTAACATGTTCCTGTGTTTTTCTGGTGCTCTGGCTCAATCTTAAGACAAAGCTGACAACTAAACTGCTGTTGACAATTCTAAGAGGCAAGAGGCACAATCCTGTCCTCAGTAATAGAATTCATGTTAAAAGATATATGAATATTTTCATATAATGAATTTGTATATATTATTTAGTTCTCAAATTTATCTATATAATGCCCAAGACCTTATCAGAATATATCCATAAAATAAAAGCATACTTACTCATTTCAGTGCTTAGTCTGACACTAGACTTTATAAACCTCTAAGCATTGCTAGTTGCTCAAGAGAATTATAACCACACATTGCCAAGTCATGCAAACATAGGATATAATTTAATTCACACTGTAATTTTCATCACATGTTTAAAATGACCCTCCTAACATAAGTACAAAGGAGTGAGCAATATTTAATAAGGCAGGCTTGCAGAAATGAAAGGGTTTTAATATTATGTGATTAAGGCTTGCCAATTTCCCTACCAATTTATTTCTGTAACTAATAATTATCTCCTAAAGGGCACATTCTACACAGCAGGTTTCACAAAATAGATGCGATTAGTCTTTGTGTATATCATACTGTTTAGAAGATGACTTTCTACCTTGGTAGAAAATCTTGGTAGATGGATTCCTACCAAGATACAAGCGCTACATATTGGCTAGTTGAAATCTGAGCTAGCCTGGTACAATGCTTTTGCTTAGAGTGTGACAAAGTAATAGTAGTTCTGAACTCAGGATTGAAGGTTTTGCCTCTGTTTGCATTCTTTCTTGAACTTCATAGGGTCACAGCCTGAGAAACAACCGGAGTCAGTCTAATAGCTGCTGAAACTCCCATACCCATGTGTTTCCATTTTATCAGCTGACTCTTGGACAACCTTAGTGAGAAGAACCGCTAGAGGAATTGATCTACAGCTGTTCACACAAGCAATTGAGGAGAACTTCAATGTGCCATGAAGCTAATTGGAGGTAGATTATCCTCTCTGTTTTATAAATGAGAAAACTGAGATGGAAAAACATGAATCAGTTGCCCACTTCCCTTATCTTACAAACCTCAGATTTTGTTAGGCATGGTAGTCCAAGGGCGAAGGATTTAATAACCCTTCTATCTTAGAAAGGAAACAGGAAGCTGGGTCTCAGATGAGTGGAGTAACGCTACTTGGGTTCTCCCCAAAGCCCCAGAGCTGACACAGTATTGGCTAATATGAACAAAACTGAGGAAGAGGACATCAACTATATCTGACTTTTACCTAGTCAACCAGCATTGTCTTAGAGCAATAGTGATTAACTAAACAAAGATGCTTGCAGCTATTTTTTCACAACTTTAACCTAAATCTTCAACATTTTGTTCTTTTTGTTGATTCAGATCTCAGAAAATATGTCCCTGCTGAAGTCACTTAAATAGAAAAGGTATTGTCTGGGTAACTTTTATATTACAGTGTAAGACTATGTTATTTTCAAAATCATGTTTGTCAGGTTTTAAATTCTAGTAATATCTGGTTACGATTTTTAGAATAATAGCCTTGCCTGGCAAGTGTGGTTCTCACCCCCTGCCAAAGAAGCTTCATTTTGCAGCAGACAGAAATCATAGAAACCTACAACTGGCCAAAATCCAGAGAACAACTGACCACAGGGCATCCAACCCCAACTGACACAATGTCTGTACCTAAGGCTCAGGAAACACTGTGGAAGAGGGGCCAGAAGACTGTACAGTTCAGAGAACCAGGACACTTTCTGTGAGGCAGTGTTTTCTAGACATAGTAGGGAAGCTGCACCAGTGAAATTTCAAACTATGGCTGCCTAAAATACCCTGAATTTTGGCATCATCATTTGACATTACAACATGGATGGGAGAAATCTCGAAAGATTCAGCCCTTAGAAGAAAAGCTACAGGTAATCATTGGCTGTTGTCCCTTCATAATCTATCTTAACGCCAAGTCATCAGCCCTAAGCACATAGACTTATGAGCGACACAAAATGGACTCAGTATGTGTGTGTGTATAACATAATAATTAAGGAAGAAGAGGTCATAAACTTGAAAGGGAATTGGAGGACACAGGAAAAGTTGGTAGGAGAGGAGGGAGAGTGGGAATTATGTAAATACAGTATTTGTGCATAAAACTCAAAAATTAAAAATTTTAATTATAAAAAGATATATAATCCTTAATTGGTTATTTAATATCAAGTGTTCATCCATGAAATTACCATTATATATACAGCAACACTAACCACACACATATGCACACATATAATATAATTAATAGAATATAATATACATAATAATAGTTAAAGAATAAGAGTCCATTAATTTGGGTCATGAAAGAGGCTAGAGGGAAAGATCATGGAAGTGGTTGGAAGGAAGGGAAGGAGGATAATTTAATTTTTTTTTAATTAAAAATTTTAAAAGAAAATATAAGTCTGTGAAATGTTAGAAGTAACTCTCTGGTTTAAAAATAACATGACTTAGAAGTAAAATTAGGAATAGCTTTTATTGATTTTTATCATCACAAAATTTATCACTTTTGTTGTTAAAAGATGATTGCAAAACAATAATACATGATAAAAATGGGATTGGGAAACATTGTTAATTCTACCTTACATCAATTGTTATGTGGGAATCCATTCTGTTATATCCACAGACAGACAGATTTTGGATTTATCTTTTGTTAGTAAGTTTTGTGAACTATGTGGTAGAGCTTACACTATGGTAGTTCAAGAGTAGTTGGATTCCCACAGATGCCACTGAAAATTTTTGTGTTTAAAAAGCAATCTTGCGTCTAAAACAGACCTGCAAGCTAAGATTGGTCAGAGCAAAGATCTGTTAAAATACCACTCATTCCTTAAAATTGAAATCCTGGAGGAAAACGGACTACTTTATAACTAAGACTGTTTTATACAGAAAACGGAAGTGTCAAGAGAGGTGAAAAATTACTGTCTAGTATCTGAAACAGGTGCTGGGTTATTTATACCCAACTCTGAAATTAGGAGGAAAGTAGCTGAAAAGCATAGGGAGAAAAAAAAAA
>PVIU01007078.1:0-95025 GCA_004026605.1 Ondatra zibethicus | reverse complement strand
CTATGGTTCCATGATCTCACTTCCCCTGTATGGTTCTGTGACCTCACTTCCCCCTTATTGTTCTGTGACCTCATGTCCCCTGTATCAGTCTGTCATGCTTGCTTCTTTCTGCAGTAAAATTCCTGTAAGAATTTTGAATATTTTTCTCTAATTCTCTGTTGGGTTTCCAGTTGGCTAGCCCCACTCACCACTTCCCTGTCCTAATAAGAGTGCACTTAAAGCCCACCAATAATAGGCTTGCTGTTTATTTGGTTGATCAGGAACTGTTGAGGCATGTGGTCATCTTCTCTGTTGTTTCAATAGAGTTTCGGATAGCCAGGCTGGCCTCAGACTTGCTTTGAGGCCAACACTGGCCTCAGACTTGCTTTGAGGCCAACACTGGCCTTGAACTCCTGATTCTGCTTCTACCTCCTCTGGAATTATAGGCATGCAGCACCATGCCTGACTTTTACTTCAGTCTGTTTGTCTCCTTTGTGGCTTTTGGGTTCATACCTTGCTTTTCTCCCTAGCTTCCTCTTGGCCTCATCTCCATACACTTCCTTTGCTGACCTCATGTCGTCCCTAGCCTTAGCCAGCATCTTATGCTGACGCTTGCAGCTTCATAGTACCGCTAAGACTGCTTGTGAATTCTGAATTTATGTAAAAGTTACCTTTTTGACAACTCTGCTTGAATATCCCAAGCTCAGTATGCCTAAAACGAAACTTTTCCTTTCTCCTATATGTAGTCCCTACTTCATCTCAGTCAATGGCAGTTCTGCCCTTCCATTTTCTCACATGAGAAAGCTTAACACCAGTTGTAGAGTCTCCTCTTGCTTTTATTCCATCATTCTGTCTTATTTGCAAGACAGACTTAAGTTTGCTGTAGTTTTTTTCTGTGAGGTTGCTGCACACCATATTAGTGATTATGGCGCTCTGGCTGTGAAGGAAACAGGATTAGGTCACTTTGGACCTCTGGTCATAGTGTTTTTGGCCAGGCTGTCAACACAGAAGTTTATTGTTGTTGTTGTTTGTTCATTTAATATTTGATTCTGTTTAGATACAGCTCTATATGTGCAAATAGATGCTGGTTTGTATATACATTATAATAAAGTCATAGCCAGCAGTCCTGTAACCCCTGTTTGGATGCAGTTTATTTAGCACACACGTTTTCCTCCTAAAGTATTTCAGAGCCCTCCTGTGCTTATTAGCCTCAGATAGCACTTCAGTATTGTACATGGGACCATTTGAAATGGTGGCAACTTTTTATTAGGATTTTTTCAAATACTACAGTCTTTTCTCATTTTACATGGCTTTCCCCATTCCCACTCCCTCCCCTCTTCTCACTTCCCCCACCTTTCCACACCCCACCTCCCTATCCACTCCTCCAAAAGGATATGACTTCCCATGGGGAGTCAACAAAGCCTGACACTTCAGGGCAAGACCAAGGCCCTCCCCCTATATCTAGGCTGAGCAAGGTATCCATGCAAAAAGGATGTGCTCCTAGATGCCAGTTCAAGCACTAGGGATAAATCCTGGTCTCACTGCCCATGGCCCCAACAGACTGCCCAAGCCTCACAACCGTCCCCCATATTCAGTGGGCCTAATTTGATCCCATACAGGTTTGCCCACTATCAGTCCAGAATCAATGAGTATTGAACAAGGTTTGTGTTCCACCTGGTTCCACAGCCATTCAGTCCCAAAGAAACACACAGAGGTCTACATTAATCATAAACTGGTTGGCCTAGTAGCTCAGGTTTCTTATTAAGTAATTCTTACATCTTACATTAACCCATTATTCTTGTCTGTGTTAGCTGTAGTAATGAGGGGCTTGGGTTGTGTTTTTGGTGTTTGGTTTTTGGTGTAGGGCCCCTCATTACTACAGATTGGCGCCTCAACGTGGACTAAATCCACTTAAACAAAACGGAATGCTATGAGAGAGAAGGCAGTGTGGCAGACGCCGTGCTTCTCCGGTTTAACACTGGTTAAACTCATGCTGGTAAGCCACGACTCGTGGTGACACACAGATTATTAAAAATGGGTTAAACAAATATGTGAGAGTTAGCCAATAAGAGACTAGAGCTAATGGGCCAGACAGTATTTAAATAAATACAGTTTCCATGTAATTATTTCGGTACGTACCGGGAGCTGGGCGGGACAAAACAAGGGGCCCTGCACCGGGAACCAGGCGCCAGAAACACAGCCCGCGTGCCTCTTACTACATTAGTCATGTGGCTTGGTACCTTTGTCAGAGAGGGATTCTCATCTTGCTTCCTCTGTGACTGGGTAACAGCTGCAGACTGAATCTTTCCTCTCCCCAGAATTCTCCTGTTCTCCTCACCCAGCTTATATTCCTGCCTGGTTGGCCCACCTATTCTTCCTGCCTGTGTTTATTAAAAATAATACAGTGACAGGATAAAAGACCATTGTCCCACAGCACTCCCCCCTTAAAAAAAAAAACCAAGAACTCGGAACATAATATCCTTTGTTTACCTTTTCTCCTGACCATTATCCATAACAACTTGTAACTGACATTCTAAACAAAGGCAAACATCCATAATTCAGGTTTTTTTGGGAGGGGGATGTGGGCGTAGTTTTTCAGGCTACTTCCTGTTGACTGGGGGCACTGATAATCTTATGGGGACTTAAAGAAAATTTAGAATTATGATCAAGTCCTGACTGGAGTATCCTGTGGGGCTTGATCATTTCAGCTAGCAGTCTTGAAACTGTTCTGGATGTAGTACTCAGACATCTGGGCCATCTATTCCTACCTGAGATTTCTCAGGGGGTCTTCCTTGATCAAACCTTTTTGATACACAGGTTTCTCTGTGTATCTTTGTCTGTCCTGGCACTCACTCTGTAGACCCGGATGTCCTTGAACTCACAGAGATCTGCCTGCCTTCCAAGTGTTGGGATTAAAGGTTTGTGTCACCACACCCAACTACTCACTCTTTTTATTTTAAGGATTTTATCCTTTTTCTTTTCTCTCCCAAGCCCATATATATATGAACACACTGTAAACCATTTAGAGCTTTCTTTTGTCTGAATCTGTCCTATTATACATCTGTAATCCTTTTCTGACCAGGACCGCTTCTTAAAATGCTAAAGCAGCTTGACTTAAAATGTAAAGCTGTTTTGCCTTTTGGCTCTGCCCAGTCCATCATGGCAGAAGTCTGTTCACTGCCTCTGAGACTGCCGGGTGGGAGCTGTCCTCACCACCCCTACTCTGATAACCAGTTGTCCTATGCTGCCACCAAGTAACTTGCAGCATACTTCCCACAAACCCCTTTCCAGTGTTGGCCTCCTGAAAGAGCCAGAGTTCGCCCTAGTAGCAAGGCCCAGAAAGCCACTGTTTCAAAACCGTGTAGCTTTTTTTCTGCTACCGCTGAATTAGGAAAACCTCTCAAAGGAGCCATGGCGTTAAACCATGCTTAACTCTGTTCTTTTGTCTCTAGAATTCCTTTTTAAACTCTCTCAGGTTTTAAGTGGATTTAGTCGTCCATGTTGGCGCCATTTGTTGACCGAGGTTTCTGTACTGCCTGATTCTGCAGTCTTTCTGGCAAAGTGCTGTGGGACAGTGATCTTTTATCCTGCCACTTGAGTTATTTTTAGTAAACACTGATTGGCCAGTAGCCAGGCAGGAAGTATAGGCGGGGCAAGGAGAACAGGAGAATTCTGGGGAGAGGAAAGATTCAGTCTGCAGTTGTTACCCAGTCGCAGAGGAAGCAAGATGAGAATCCCTCTCTGACAAAGGTACCAAGCCACATGGCTAACACAGACAAGAATAATGGGTTAATGTAAGATGTAAGAATTACTTAATAAGAAGCCTGAGCTACTAGGCTAACCAGTTTATAATTAATGTAGACCTCTTTGTATTTCTTTGGGATTGAATGGGTGTGGAGCCAGGCAGGATAGAAACCTCAGTCAACGAGTGAGCTCTCATTAACTCAGGTCAGCTGTTTCAGTTTCTGTGGGTATCACCATCATGTCTTGACCCCTTTGCTCATATTATTGCTCCTCCCTCTCTTGGGCTGGTCTGAGGTAGCTTAACCCAGTGCTTTGCTGTAGATCTATGTGTATCTATTTCCATCAGTTGCTGATTGAAGGTTCTATGATGACAATTAAGGTAGTCATCAGTCTGATTACAGGGGAACGCCAATTTAGGCATTCTCTTCACTGTTGCTTAGAGTCTTAGCTGGGGTCATCCTTGAGGATTCCTGGAAATTTTCCTAGTGCTGTGTTTTTCGATAGCCTTTTAATGGCTCCCTCAATCAAGATATCTCTTTTTTTTTTCTTTCTCTCACTGTCCTTCCCCCTTCTTGAGCATCTCGTTCCCTCATATTCTCTCCTCCCGTCCTCCTCTCCTTTCACCCTCTTTTCTCCTCTCCTAATTTTCTCAGGAGGTCTTGTCTGGTTCCCCATCCCAGGGGGTTCCATGTATATCTCTCTTAGGGTTCTCCTTCTTACCTAGCTTCTCTGGGATCATGGACTGTAGGTTGGTTGTCCTTTGCTTTATGTCTAATATCCACTTATGGGTGAGTACATACTATGTTTATCTATCTGGGTCTGAGTTACCTCACTCAGGATATTTTTTTTTCTTGTTCCACTCATTTGCATGCAGATTTCAAGATGTCATTGTTTTTTACTGCTGAGTAGTACTCCATTGTGTAAATGTATCACATTTTCTTTATCAGTTCTTCAGTTGAGGGTCATCTAGGTTGTTTCCAGGTTCTGGAATAATGGTACTATGAGCACAGTTGAGCAAATGTTCTTGTTGTATGAGTGTGCATCCTTTGGGTAAATACCCAAGAGTGGTATTGCTGGGTTCTGCAGTAGACTGATTTTTAATATTCTGAGAAACCGCCATACTGATTTCCAAAGTGGCTGTACAAGTTTGCACTCCCACCAGCAATGGAAGAGTGTTCCCTTACTCCACATCCTCTCCACATAAGCACTACCACCAAAATGGCAGAAACTTTTAACACAGAAATGTGAAGGAGGCACTGAATACACCAGCACCTACTTGTCACAGCATGTGAGCTTAAGAAGTTGGCATTTGTTTGACTTGGCTGGAGATGTGCAGAACAGACAACGTAAATTATTTTGTAGCTTTGTGCACATCTGATGTTGAGATTACCAATAAATTTTAGTAAATGGTCGAATTCACCAGTATAGATTCCAGAATTATTGAGGATCAACTGTATTTACATTAAAAACTTTGTATAAAGGAACATGTAATGTTTTCTTTGACTTTGACTCCAGTGTACTTTTATTAAAAGGTCTTTATGCCATATAATAAAGCTAATTGCTGTTTGTAGAGTTTGAATTCAGTCTAATCTAGAAATGAAAGTGGTAAATTGGAAAAATAAATATACACCCACCATAAATGTAAACCTTAAGGTAAGTCACAAGTGTTATGTGAATGGGTTTTATTTGAAAGGTGGGAACAAATCTCTTGTCTGAAGTGAGTCTCTGCTTGTCACAATTCCAAGCTTGGCTTCTGCCGTGGTTTGGTTTTTCACATCACAAGTTCTTACTGAACATTTGTTTGATCATGTCTAATGCTGAGCCTTGGAGATGTAATTGATCAAAAATAGACAGGTAGCATTTACTCTGCAATAGAAATTTTATCTTTTTCTTCCCAAGCTAGCGTCTGAGAGTGTGTCTTGCTCCGTGGTCCAGTCTTGCAGGTCTGGAACCCTCATCCCTTCTGTGTCCACCTCTCAAGTGCTGGGATTACAGGCCTGCCTCCCCAGCCTTTGCCCTTAGAACATTGCTAACACGTCATTTGTGATCATGGTTTATGAGATGATTCCAACAGCAGTTGGGCACAACAGCAGCCCTCGTAACCTGGTGTTGGCCTCTCTATTCCCCTACACATACCCTTAGCTTTGAGTTATTTGTGTAGATTTCTCAAACTTTGTTTGGATTCATTAACGACAGTTATTCTGCTGAGTCAGCTTCAATGTACTGCATGCACATGTAACTTTTATATGTAGTAGTGTTCATGTTACTGCATGTTATCTTTAAAAGGGAATTAGAAAACCTGGGAAGATGCATGTTCAGTGTAGGTGTGCTCAGAAGCCCAAAGTCAAGAGCAAATCAACCAAGCAGATACCAGGGCTGAAATATGATCATATTCTGGAATATGATCTCTTGCTAAACGAACATTTAAAAATAAGGTTATCTTATATGAGTAGTCAATTAGAAGCTTCAATTTTAAAATAATCTATTAAATAAATTGCAATCAATACAATATTGCATGAGGGAATAATTTGGAAAGTGTACCCTAAACTTAACACCAAGGGAGTGCCATTTTTAGTCTATACCAGTGGTTTTCAACCTTTCTAATGCTGCAACCCTTTAATACAGTTCCTCATGTGTGGTGACCCCCAACTGTAAAATTGTTTTCGTTGCTACTTCATAACTGTAATTTTGCTACTGTTAAGAATCATAATGTAAATATCTGCGTTTTCCACTGGTCTTAGGCAACACCTGCAAAAGGGTCTTTTGACCCTCAAAGGGGTCACAACCCATTTGTTGAGATCCTTTGTATTGTTTGAATTTTTACGGTGAGTGTATTATGTTAAATACCTGCATGTACTATATAGCTAAGAACAGTATATTTAACATTAATACTGTTTTAAAAACTGGTTGGCAACCTGTGCTGGCTGCTTGTGCTCTAGGGCGCCCAGGAACGCATAGATAGCCTGCGGAGGACCGGCGCAATCCACGAAAAGCAGACTGCTGTGTCAGTGGAAAACTTCATCGCTGAGCTGCTGCCCGACAAGTAAGAAGCACAGGGCACCCTGGGAATCAACACAGCTGTGTCTGGAGTCTCTAGGTCTTCACGTGGAACACCTAGAGAAGGTGCCTCCTGTTTTGAGCCAGAGTGGGGGTCTGCTCCGATAGTGGGGCTCTCCCATGCTTAGCTGGCACTCTGTCCTTACTTTTCTTTTGTGATTGAGCAGTGCAGAGCGATGCCTGCTTCTCAAGCTGTGCTGACAACCACTTGATACGTTAGGACTGAATGTAGGACATACACTGTTCGTCAGCCTGGCCGGGTGTAGGAGAGCCCTGGGAGTAAGCACGCTGCTTCCCATGTGACTCACGGTGGTGGAAGATGGGCAGGAAGACATGATGGTACACATAGGCTGGAGATACATAGCACTATGTGCGCAGCTTTAAAAAGCCTCTGGAAACACAGTTCAGCATTGTTCTTGAGGACTCTATGTCTCTATGTTTTTAATAATTTTTTTTTAATGAGAAAGCCTGATTGGATATGCTGAGTTACTTTTTAATAAACAGCCGTGCTTTGGTGAATTCTAATTTCATTTATAATCTTATGGTGTCTTAATTTTTTGTTTACTTGTTGCCTAGCATTTTGTAACCCTAATTTGCAAAATGTGCCTCTACTGAGCTGGAAACATCTGCCAGGGAGAGCAATCAGCTAAAAGGGAAATCATCTCCAAATGTGCTTGCCAGGTAAAACGAGTAGAACCATATAGACCTGGTTAGTGCTCTTCAGATACTGTCATCCGTTCATGCAGAGCTGGAAAAATTAGCCTGTTGTCTTCTTCCATATAAGAATAATGTCAATATTATTTATATAATCTGAGAATATAAGTATTCTGAGATGAACAGGTCTAGACTTTGGTGTTAGTTTTGAACGTGCTAAGTGCACAAAAATGTTCTTATAATGTGTTAAGCATCAACTTCATTGTGGCTTGATTGGTGATGGTAGGCGGTCTCTTTGTAGCTTCTGAATCTAGTGTGAACCTTTCTGGGAAATATTTGGGACTACAGTCCATCACGTTCCTCTCACCTTGTCTTACACATGGGAAGAAAAGATGGAGATCCCTAGTGATCGAAAGTGATCAGCTGAGATTCTTCCCCCCGCCCCCGGCCCTGGTTGTGATCTGATTGAAGGACTTTATGAAGAGGAGGGAAATCTGAAAACTCCCTTAGCCAGCAGGGCCAGGGACCGAAATGGAAGGGCGTTGGGCACGTGGCAGTGATTGCAGGTTCCCAGGGAAGGGGATGGGAAAGCAGGCTCCAGGTTGCAGTGTGTGCTGGAGGTGGTGCTCTCCTCTTTAGAGCAAGGCCGACTGTTGTTCTGATGTGTGCGTTAGAGACTGCCCGGCCTGTAGGGCAGCTTCTCAGGATGCAAAGGTGCATGTCTCCAGTTGAGTCAGTGCAGTATCCGGGTGGACACTGCCCCCAGCAGGCAGAATGAGGCAAAACAAGGTGCAGCTGAGCTTGACTGCACTTTCTTGGAGACTTTGTTAAAACAAAATATAAAGTTTTGATTAGTAGTCAAGCCGAATAAATATTATTCAGTATTCATGAGTTGAAATGTTTTTAGGATGTGAGTGTTGAGACATTGTAAAGTACCACTTTAATATTCTGCGGAGTTGCTTGTGCTGCCTTATGTCTAATTTAGTGGTTTTTAAAACGTGTTATTTCCTTATTTATTTTGTGGTTCTTTGTACTTATAAAAGGTACTTATTTTTTAAAAGATGGAGACATTGAACAAACATAACCTTGTCCATGTGCCCTTAGTACTTATATTTATTTCAGGGTTGTTTGGTATTTCTGGTAGCTAGAATTCTGATGCTCTCCCAGTTGTCTTAAGTGTGTTCTTGGTGCCGTGTCTGTCATGAGTGTGCTTTCAAAGGCTGGCTCCTGGCTACAACTGTGACCCCAAGGTTTCACGTTCATGAGGCTCAAGCACAGTTATTTCCTCTGAACAAGCTTATTTCTTGATTTACTAGTAACATTGTTAGATGGTTGCATGCTGGTGAGAGTTGGTATTACAAATTTCCCCATATTTTAGCAAGTATCATTTAAAAATATTACCCACAAGGAGCTCTTTGCATGTTCAGGTAAGTCAGCTGTGTATTTGAGAACCCCCATTCCTGTCATCTCCCACCTTAGCAAGAGGGACATTTCCCACAGTTATCAATTTCAGTTTCCTTTTTTTGTTACACTCTTTCTATCTTCTTGAAATTAAGACAATAAAGTAATTTTAGTTTTGCATTTATGGCTTGTCCATGTGCGAACTAATTAGACATTTTCTTTCTGGGAACTGTGGTACTTTAGTCTGAACAGTGAGAAGGACTTGCTTTGCCATTTTGTATCTTCACTCTTCATTTTATCTAGCGTGTAAACAGTGTGCTGCTCCAGTCCACTCTCATTTTATCTAGTGTGTAAACAGTGTGCTGCTCCGGTCCACTCTCATTTTATCTAGCGTGTAAACAGTGTGCTGCTCCCGTTTCTCTTCTAGATGGTTTGACATCGGCTGCTTGGTGGTTGAAGACCCAGTGCATGGCATCCGCCTGGAAGCCTTTACTCAAGCCACACCGGTGCCTTTGGAGTTTGTGCAGCAGGTTAGTTTCTTTGCCTTTTCATGACACTCCATATTTATTGTGAAGATTATGCCCTTGATTCTGTCTTTGTCTTTTTTTTTTTTTTTTTTCTTTTTTGGTTTTTTGTGACGGTTTCTCTGTAGCTTTGGAGCCTGTCCTGTCTGGTAGACCAGGCTGGTCTCGAACTCACAAAGATCCGCCTTCCTCTGCCTCCCGAGTGCTGGGATTAAAGGCGTGCGCCACCACCGTCCGGCCTGTCTTTGTCTTTTTCTGTGCTTCTCGTTTTTCTGATTGTACCATGTTGTTATTTTCCTTTTTTTTATGTTCATGGCCCCGGAATCAGAAGAAAACTGGCCTTTAAGTCTATTTCACATGTGCTTTTTGTTTTCATCTCCCTAACTCCTCTGTAGCTGTCGGTATGGGTGCGGGTGCCTGTGTGTGCATGTGTGGGAACCAGAGGACGCCAGCCTCAGGAGCCACCTCAGGAGCTGTCCACCTGCTTTGTGTTATTTTGAAACAAGTCTCTCATAGACCTGAAACTCACCAGTTAGGCGAGGCTGGCTGGTTAGTTGTCCTAGGAATCCTCCTGTCTCCACTTCCCCTGCACTGGGATCTCAGCAGGTGCTTTCACATTTGGCTTCTTAGGTGGGTGCTTAGGTCCTTGTCTTACACGGTGGTCGTGTCCCCAGTCCCTGTTTATCTCATCCTTATTGTATTGTTTTATCTATTTCTCTTCTCTTTGATCTGATCATCTTTTTTGTTGTTGTTGTTCATTTTAGTAACAAGTCAATATTTAAAAAGTTAAATGAAAGCCAGCATGGTAGTGCACACCTTTAATCCCAGGACTTGGGAGGCAGAGGCAGGCGGATCTCTGTGAGCTTAAGGCCCAGCCTGGTCTACAAAGTAAGTCCCAGACGAGTCAGGGTTACATACCTTGTCTCTATAAACCAAAATAACAAACCAACAAAATTTGGATGAGTGCTGGAGAATTGGCTCAGTTATTAAGAACATTGCTCTTCCAAAGGACCTGGGTTCAATTCCCAGCACCCACATGCAGCTCACAGCTGTCTGTAACTCCAGTTCCAGGGGATCTGGTTCTCTCTGCAGACACCAGGTATACATGTGATGCACCTGCATCCATGCAGGTGTAAGCATATAGGCAGGCAAAATACCCATATACAAAGTAAAAATAAAGTTTTAAAAGAATGTAGCTGACAGGAATTTGTCTTTAGATTTGCTGGCTGAAAACAGACCTAATGATGTACCCTCGGACAGTTTCCAAACTGATTTGTACTTAGATATCTTTTATAGAAATCTTCTCTTAATTCTCTAATGAACGAAATGTACTGTGCCTGTCATCAGGATCTCAGTATCGTTAAATGAGTTAGTTGTTGCCCCCGCCCCTACAATTATTTGGAATGTATGGACGTTTGATGGTATGGGAAGACATATTGATATTCTCTGAGAAAATATGTGTGCAGTTACATTTCAGTTTAATGGGTAGCCATAAAGTTGCTAAAGGGCCTTAGTGGTCCTTCCTATGTTTGCAGTGTGGAAAGATGCTTGGAGTCTTGATGTTCTCTGAAGCTTATTTGCACCTAAGTTCTCTTCAGAAGGTCACACACTCATGTGAGGACAGTTAGGGGCTTTAAGCTGATGCTGCACATATTATTATTATATTATATTAATTATATATTAATATAATATATTAATATTAGCATATTGCTATGCTAATAAAACTTAAAATGGCCATAACGTGACAGGTTTTCTAGGATGATGGAAGTTTTACCACTGTTGATTCAAAAGTATTAGATTGAGCCTTGTAGAATTGCTGTCTTTAATAGTCTAGGAGTCACTGCCATGTTTCATGTGACTTAACCTAACCATTTCCATTAGCCCAACAGGGAAAGAGCACAACCAGCAATAAGTCACTGACTGATGCCGTGAGTGAGATCTGCATATGGTTCTTGATGCTCACAGTGGGACTTGTGTGGTTTGAGGAGCAGGCTCCCATGGATTCTGTGGTGTGTGAGGAGCAGGCTCCCATGGATTCCATGGTGTGTGAGGAGCAGGTTCTCAGGGTTTTTGAAGACCGATGTCTCTCTTTGGAGCACACTGCAATGCTGTTAGTGCAGAGCGCGGCGCTGTCTCTGTCAGGGTTGGTGGGAAGCTATTTGATGTAACTCTTGTCTATTTGTCTTGGAATAATCTGTAGTGTTTCCAAATTGAGCCTAAGAAATTGTTTTTGTGTTTGTTGTTGTTGGTTTTGTTCATTTTATTTCATTTCGTTTTGTTTTTGAGGTAAAAAGGAAGCCTTTGGGGTGATTGTGAAGCAGTTGTGCACAGTGCAGATCCATTCTGCCTGCAGATATTCTCTGGACTCTAAACAAGGCTGTTGAACCCTTGAGTCTATTTGCTGTTCACTTCTGTGTGTGAGAAGTGGTGTTCATACAGGCTGGGTAAAGGTGGTGAGCCACAGTGCTGGTGGCTGCTGGCCTGGCCTGGGTGCTGTTCGCGAGCTGCTGACACATATTATCCATATCTGCAGACACTTCCTAGGAACTACTAAATCCTTTCTTAAATGGGCTAAAGACTCAGTATGCAGTCTCTCTCTGCTTGGAATTTTGTGGTTCTAAGAACATGATTTTAGCAGAAACCTATTATTAACATGACGTGACCCTGAACGTAGAACTAGAACTTAAGCCCTCAGCGTGAGTTGTGAGAAGGTGGGGTTTTCACTGGACGTGCACTCAGCCCTGCTGAAAATGTAAATTGTGAGGAGAGTAGATTCTGTGCGAACCGTGAGTGTGCTGGGCTCATTAGCACAGCAGGCGTGTGCAGTAACCCTTGTAACTTTACACAGTTGGTGGCAGCACAGCTGTGCTCCTGAGGGTTTATCATAATCTGTACTAAAATAAGCAGAGTCAAAACACCAAGGAGTCTTCTGTAACATAGCCAGTTCCAATGCTGTTTCAACGTGTGACAAGTAACTCACCTTCCTTTCTCCATAGGCGCAAAGCCTGACTCCCCAGGACTACAATCTGAGGTGGTCAGGCCTTTTGGTGACAGTGGGGGAAGTCCTGGAAAAGAGCTTGGTAAACGTCAGCCGGACTGATTGGCACCTTGCTTTCACTGGCATGTCTCGCCGACAGATGATCTACAGCGCAGCCAAGGCTCTGGCGGGCATGTATAAGCAACGCCTGCCACCCAGGCCCATGTGAGACCAGCTGCTGGGAAGTGGAGACCTGCCGTCACCCTTGGCTCTGTGTTAGAGGAGACTGGATAGTTCCAGAGAATACAACAGTTTTTACAGTTGTCCTGTAGGCTGCAGTCCTTTTAAAAGAATAAGCAATTAAATAAAGGCACAGTGTCATTCCAGTAAAACAGAAGTACATCCTCTTTTCACTGTCATGATTTCATATGTCCTAGTTCCCCAAAAATATACACATGTATTTATAGCACAATTCAGTATACCAAATTTATAAAGTAGAAATCCATGTTCACATATTTGATGATTGTTCTTGGCTCTTCTGGTTTCTTAAGAACATGTCTGTGTGTTACCTGCCCTGTTAAGGCTGTTTCCTGTTGTCATCTGTGTGTGCACATGATCTTAGGTTTGGAAATGAGCAGTGCACATGCTCAACAACGGACCTTACATGCTTGCTGGAGCATGGGGAGTTTGTGCACAGTTCCATGTGTTTTATAGAATATGGGCCAAATTAACAGAATGGATAGTTTTTGTCATTATGTATGTATAGTTTGGAAGTTATACTTGTTTCCTTTTTGTTTTAAATTTTGGCATTTTGCAGATTTATAACTATGAACATCAGAAAATAATGTTTTATTTTTCTTCATTGCTATGTGAGAACTAAAGGGCAGATAGATCATCCAAATCTATTTTAGATCAGATATGTAATTGTGGTTTTATTGTTGTTGTTGAGATTTTTTAAAAAAATTTTTGTGTATTGATGTTTTACTTGTATGTCTATATACCATGTGCACAGTGCCCAGGGAGGCCAGAAGAGGGCATCAGACCCTGAAACTGGAGTCACAGATGGTTGTGAGCAACCATATCGGTGCTGGGAATCGAACCTGCTTCTTCTAGAAGAGCAATCAATGTTCTTAACCCCTGAACCATCTCTCCAGCCCTTGTGTCATTTTGTACAATGGTGTTGGCACTTCCACAAATCGGCTCTCAGGACAGCTGTTCCTCCTGCATCTACTCACCATCTCCAAACTCTAAGAGGGGATCCCCTTCTCTTGGGATGGTATGTGTTTTCTTTAATTAAAGTTCCATTTTTTATTATTTGAGAAGTTCATGCATTGTGTTCTGATAACACTTGTCTCCCACCCCTTCCCTAACTCTTCCATTCCCACTCCATGCTCCCACTTCTTGTCCTCTTTACCAAGTCCTGTTTGTACTGCCCAAATAGATGTTAGGCTACCAACCAGTTGACCTACGAGGGGCTACAGCCCTTGAAAATTGACTGTCCCTCAGAACCCATCAACTGCCAATAGCTCCCCAGTTTGGGGGAGGAGGGCACTCATGGGCTCACCCATGTTGGATGTTGATCAGCTGGACCTTGTCTAAGGTTGTTTCCTGGTTTGCCTTAAGCACAGCCTGACTTTTCTAACTGTGCCCTTCTGCCTTTATTTCTTATGGATGTTTTCAAGGGGATGATTTTGTATTCGATGTAGTTTATTTAGTCCATTGCATTTAGCGAATGCTTTTTTCTCCCTGAAATAATGTGTTTTACCATTTGGGGGTTTACATAAGTCAAAATTAAGTAAAAAATTTTCTTACACAGTTAAACTCTATATTATATATGCAGTTCAGTTATCTTTGTGAAGATAATTTGGTTCTGAAATTTCCTTATTGATACAGTTCTGACTCTGGCATCTACACTCATCCTCTGTCCTTCCATGTACAGTGTGCTGTGCCATAATGCTTTTCGGTAATGACATGATTTCTGATACTTTTCCAGAAGGAGTAGAATTATTACTTGGAGGTGGGTGTGTGTTAATCCCCAAGCGCTGTGTGTGGTGCTTAGTTAGACAGGAAGGAAGTCTGTGGCTGTGGTGATGTACCTGGCCCAGAGTAAATCGGCCACAGTACTTCTCATTGCTTCTTCGTGCATAAGAATCAGGGGTCTTTCTTTACCACTTGCTGCTGTGCTGTTTTTAAAAGCTGTCTTTTGGGTTGGGGGATGTAGGTCCATGAGGGAACACTAGCTGATGTCAGGCCCTAGGGTCAATCCCCAAAACACACGCACACACACACACCCCAGAGAGAACTTTCTTGTCTAGCAGCATTTGATGGAGTGTTGCCTGGGTAATTGTATTTTATTATACTCAAGGCAAGTTTTACAGACCCTGAAGGTACCCTATTTTTCCCTTGTCTAATTGAGTCTGCATTACCTTAGTTTGTTTCAGAGGGTCGTTCCAGTAGAATCACCAGGGTCACTGACATCTCATTGGGTGATGGTTTTCCTTTGAGTCCTAAGTAACAGTGGCAGACTTATGCCATGACTTGGTTGAAACTGGATAATTGTCGTTACCTAGTCTGCCTACTAGGAGTGATGGGCTGATGGAAGAGAGAACTGTTTGATCCAGTCTGATCTCTGTGTAGACAGTTTCATCTGGCCTAGAATTCTTTTTGGAGGATGTCAGAGCAGGCTGACTCCACCGGCTTGTTTCCCCAGCCCTTGTCTTCTAGGATTCCCCTGCTCAATCTGCATGGTGACATTTAGGCCTGAGTGGTCCAAAACCCTGGTTTTCTTCTGTTCCTGTGCCCTTTCTCTTCCTGCCCGTTTTTGTGTATCTTCTGCACTGGCATTTTTAGGGAGTTGGTGGTGGTGGTTGCATTTTTCAAACCTTTTAGGGAAAAAAATCACCATTGTCATGATGGTGTCTTTTGTGGCTTTTTTTCTCCAGATTATTGAATTTTTATTTTTATCAGGAGGAAAAAACAGAAAAAGTAATTTAAGATCAGCCTCACAAGACTGCTCAGCTGTTTAGTTCCAAGGGTTGAGTTTTTGTTGCTGTTCTTGTTTCCCTCTAGCTTGCTTTATTTGTCACAATGCTGGGCAGAGCCTCGTTATTCTCGGCAAGCATTCTCCTGAAGGCCACAGCCCTAGGCCCCTACTCAGATTTCAGACAACTCTGGACAGAAACTGTATCAAGGATTTCTGAAGCTGGAAACATTTCAGAAGCTGGAAGTTCTCTCTACTGATTTCCATGTTGTTTTTCATTCTTTCTTCCTCAGTCTTTAGAGATAAGGTACTGCCATCTTAAGTGTAGGCAGGTTAAAAAAACAAATGAAAGCACACACTACACCTGTTCTGAATTATGCAAATTAGCAGTTACTCAGGGTCAACTCAATACTTCAGCCTGCCCTTTAGTTTACTCTTGTTATTTGGAAAAAAAAAAAAAAAAAAACCACAAACCCTAAAACTATGGACTGTGATTTGTGAAGCCAAATTGATAATCTGTTGTAAAAGTTGTTGAATTAAACATAAATTATTATGAAATGTAGATTTTTCCCCTAGGATATTGTATTCATTTTGTGATATTATGTAGAGTGATATATTGGATAAAATCAATTTTGTAAGTATGTAAATATGTCAAAAATAAATACTTTGACTTCTCAAAGGTGTGCAGTGATTTAAATGCTAATTTGTATTAATATATCAGAAGTCCATATACTCCTTTTTGACTCTAAATTGCTTACCAGCTTTCACACATGACCAGATCTCAAGCTCCTTTTTTCTGGAGAATTTTAACATTCAGATGTGCCGACTTCCAACCTGGAGGCTGGAGAACTCAGTATAGAGAGAAGACCTGTTGGAGAGACAGGAAATGGTGGGAAGTCAGGGTCTCATGAAAAGCCCTGGTGCCTCAGCAGAATTTCTCCTTTTTCTCCACACCTGTCCTTTTTATTTTATTTTATCTTTATTTTTTTGTAATTCTTTTAGGATCAGCAATATTAATTGGGGAGAAAGGTACGGGGTTTTGAATTTCACCCATCTCCACAAGTCTTTTATCCTTACCGTGGTCAGTATCTACTACCAGAGTAGTCCACATCCATTCATGAAGGTCTTTGACATAGCGTCATCACCCGTAATTTACATTTAGACTCATTGCGTTAGGAAAATGTATATGACGTTGTATCACACAGTATTGGTCCTGCTCTGAAAACTCAGTGCCTTGCCAGTTCAGCCCCAGCTCTCTGCCCACTGGCAAGTGTGAATCTTACTGTCTCCTGAGCATTTCTCTTGCTGGATTGTCATAGTTGAAGTCTGTGTCGCTCTGGATTGGCTGCTGCTACTGTGGGCAATACTCCTTTAAAGTTACCTGCATGCATGGTGATGATTTGGTTTTCTCATTTCTTTTCAGCTCGGAAAAGTAATACTACCTGGATGTACCAAATAATGCTTTTCCATTTAGCTACCCAAGAACACCTCAGTTGTCTGAGTTTGGTGGCTATGAGTAAAGTTGTTATAAATATCTTCAGGTTTTGTCTGGACTGTTTGCAAGGTAGTTTTTGTTTGTTTTTTAATGGTAACAGTTATGGTTAATTTTGTAAAAACCTCTCAACTTCTGTTGAAGAGTTTTGTCTTTACTATGAGCTGTGGTCCCCAGCAGCACGTTTTTGTTTCGTGTTGACCAGGTGGGAATTGGAAAGTTGGGTTGGAGACCAGTGGGGAGTCTTGCTGGAAGACAATAGACATTCTGATTGGACTTTGAGTTTCGTTGCCAAGGGTCAACAATATTGTCCTTAATAGACAAGAACCTCAGCTCAGGGCCCAGGAAAAACCATATTAAATTTATACTTAATTTCAGAAGTAAGTAGTTGGGAAAAAATAGACAACAGAAGCGAAACTGGCAAGACAAAGCATCAAGGAAGATAAAGCTATGGATGAAGGAAGTTGTAAACTAGGTATCAAGTAGATGAACTCACTTTAGGAATTCTGTTTCCGGGAGACCTTGAACACCAGAACTGCTAGAGTTACTGCTACACCTGTAACTGCTACAGTTACAGGTGTAGAAGGGCTTTCTGAATAGGGACTCCATTTGCCCAGGAATTGAGGCTAAGAGTTGACTACAACTTCATGAAACTAAGGAAACAGACAGTGAAGAGGAAGCCCACAGAATGGGGGAGAATCTTGGCCGGCTGTTACCTGACAGGAAGATGGGACAGACCACTGTACAGTATGTGTTTCCAGGTAAGCATCGGAAGGGAACAGAAACTCCATCATGCTACTGTGACCTCTGATTTGCTGATCCCATTTTCATACAAAGTGACTGAAATGTTCATTAAGCCATTTCCTCACAATGTGACTTACCAAGTAAACTCATTTTCCACAATAGTCTGGATATTTCCTTAAGAGTTATGGCTACCTAATAACCTACAAATACATGTGGGATGAAACAATTCAAACAGCAGCAGGAGGACTTTGCTTCAGAGTGTTTCTAGTTTTATACTCAGGTTTAGGGCAACTCCGTAGATCTCTTTTTTGTTTGAAAGGGCTGTCGGAAGATCACTGTTGGTGGGGAATTGCTTACAACATTTGGATATTTTGTTCTGCAGTCTGAGAAACCATAAGTTAATTTACCTTGAAGCATCACTTTCGAGTTCAAAAGTGGATGTTCTGCCAGTAACATCAAGAAGTATTTTGAAGTAAACTTTTTTATATAATTTTAATCTTTATTGATAATAGATTTTTTCATACAATATATTCTGATCACAGTTCCCCTCTCCCAACAACTATATCCTCTCCACCTTCTCATGCACCCAAATCTACACCCCTTTTTCTTTCTCATCAAAATATAAACAGGCAAAACAACAACAAAAAAACAATATGATAAAACAAAATTAGAGCCAAAGAAAAAGCACAAGAAACACAACACATTCCATCAAAACACAAAATCAGAAACCATAGTATTTCTAAACAAAGATCTTGTAAGGTTAAATACAATAATGAGATAAAGTATTATGAGTCAAAAACCCTGCCCTCCCCCCCCCCCAAAAAAAAACACCATTAACTTCATTTTCTCTTGGCTGTCAGCTGCTGGGTTGGCCCTTAAGTGTGGTTTGTGTACCCAGTGGGACTCCATTGGAGAAAACCAAGTTTCCCTTTGTGAGCAGTTTCCTATTGGAGATAGTTTCTGGGTCAGTAGAAGGGTCTTAAGGTTTTTATGTATATCTAAGAAATCTAAATGGACTCACCAAATAACTGGGGAGACCAAGCCCCAATTAGACATTTCTCATCACCAAACGAAGTCTCCATTGTCAGGAATGGATTACATCTCATTGAGTTGTTGACTAAAGAGGTCCCATGGGAACCTGCAAGTGACCCAGACAATTGTCAAGGCTGTGGCGCTACACAAATTGGTGGTAAGGCTCTATTCCTGATGACACCTGTGTAACTGAACACGTGGAAGTTGACCTGGTGCTTTCCTAGAGTCTCCACCCCTACTGATTAGTATTCATGGTGCTGGAAGGTACTCGACACACCAGCAAAGGAAACCAGTAAATGTCAGCCTAATGCAAACCCTTCAGTCTGCAATGGTGACCTGCCTGTGTGATAGGCCAGTGCAATAGTGGCACAAAAGTCGTGGGAATAACCAACCACTATCTGAGTGCATTAAAGGCCCACTCCATGAAATGGAACCTAAGCCTTGGCACTGCTTGAGTGGCCAAGAACCTGAGACTAGATAGACCATGGAGCCAGGAGAAAACAAACTTCTACTGTTCTGCTAATGGAATGTAGCAGTAAAACGACTCTTAGTGTTTTCATAGGTCCGTGTCTTGCTGCTCAGCCATCATCAGAGAAGCTGGACAATGTGCAGAGAGTAGGAGGCCTTGGGAAACTTAGTCCTAATTGGGGTTTCTCCAGCAAACACCTTTCCCAAGAGCTCAGGGAACTCTGCATAAGAGGAGGCAGGTTGTAAGGTGATAGAAGACACCAAGGAAACAGGTCCTTCTGCACCCAACAGGGATGATGCATGTACATGCAGAGACTTCGGCAGCGTGCGCAGGGCCTGCACTGGTCCAAGCCAGATGGGGTCCCGGGGCTGAGAGGAGAAGAGGACATAAACTTCCGTCACTAACCATGAGGGAACTTTCTTACTGTTAACTGGTTACAGACATTTAGAAGAGAATAGACTGTTCATCTATGCTTTCTCCCAAAGCAAAAAGGTAAGTTCCTTTTCCTGTTTAGAAGTGGCCTTCTCTGTATTCATCCCAACACCTGAAGCCAAACGCTAAGCCTGAAATTCTTCTACACTTTCCCCTTTCCAGTGGCTTCTTTAATATGATGAACTATAGCACAGAGAGATGTTGAAGCCTTTTCTCCTGATAAACACAGCTAATTGGATTTTTAATTCTTGAATATTTTGCATAGCATAAAACCAGAACTAACTTTACAGTTGAAGCACCAATTAGAAGACTGATCATGTAAGAACATGGAAGTTGGGGGTCACACCACATTTTTCCATTTTCATAATGGCTTGCTGGTGGGCCAGGTCATTTCCCCTGCTCTTTTACCAGTATTAAATGCTCTAAAAGGGTGTGAGCAATGGTCTCATTAGCTGGAACTTGACAGCTAATCTCATCTTCCTGGCTCCCCTGTGCCCCTTTGCATCCTCAAGACAGTGAATTGCCCAGCCAGGCATTGCACCCTGAATCTGACGCTGTGGAGGGTAGTATGTGTGTTGTGGGGGAACTGGCTGTTGAAGCCTCTTTCTTTTTCAACACTCCACTTCAGATAGATGATAAGTGTGTTGGCAGCAGGTGCTTCAGAGGCAACATGAGAAAGTAGAGCTTTGCTTATACACTTTTTTTTTTCTAGCTGACTTGGCTCTGGTGCACATATAGGAGGTAAGAGGAAAAAAATGATGAAATGACCTATTAATAAAAACCACATTTCCCCCATGCTTTTTATATGAAATCAAGGCACGGTAGACATGTTTCTATGAAGTAATACTTGACCACCGAATAACCTTCCATTAGGTAGAAAGAAAGCATTAGTTTATGTCAAATGCAAATGAAAATGTACGTGTGTATAAGGGCTGTGGAGAAAAGAGGAGATCTGTTCCGTGTGAGCTCGGAGCTGCACTTTCCGACCCTTATTTTTACAGGAAGATTAAATTCTCTTTGCCATGTATGTATGTATATTGTATATCAGATGAGTGGACAGATAAGTGGACAGATATAGGTATACAATAGCTAGCTAGATGGCCCTGCCTCCTCTCACCAGCTGCAGCGCTGGGCAGAGTGGCCCCAACACCTTGCCTAGGCAACACAGCAGAGCTTGTCCTGGTGGTGTAGGTGTGGGCAAGCCGACCAGAGGACAGGAGAGCAGGGGAAACAGCTCTGCCCCTTGCTGCTTACTAGGGTGAGCTAGCCTAGCCAGGGTAGTGCTGGGGGATCTCATCTTGGTCTTGAGGATGAGGGAAAACTGTGGGGCTGACCAACCTATAAACCACCCAGACCCAGAACTGACCAACCTATAAACGACCCAGTCCCAGAGCCAGGTCTATGAGTTAACCCATCCCATCATACACCCATCTATGATCTGCTGGAGCACATGAAGGGGCCAGCCCTGCAGACCTAAAGTTGCAGGATCTCTATGACACAGGACAATAACGGGATATCCAAGAGGAGCCCTAGTGCAGGCCCAGTACTGATGATGCTGCAAAAACCAGAGACCTCAAACCCAGACCAACTCATTGCAATGAACACTTGCGAGTAACGATATATGAACTAAGGGATTGTGTGTCCCACCCTGTCAAGCTACAGCTTCCACAACGAGACTTTTCTTCTTTTTTGCTTTTAAATTTTATGTTTTATCCTGGTGAGGGATGGTTTGCAAGGGTAGAGAGGGGTTGATTGAAATGCATGATGTGAAATCCACAAAGGATTAAGAAAAAGTTAAATTTGGAAAAAACAGCCAGCTAGCTAGAACTATACCCAGCGCCATTAGGCAGCACTTGAGGACTCTGCTTTCATACCATATTGCAGATACTCAAGAACTTTACATATGGTGTCTTCTTTAGTTCACTTTATGTGCATGTTAAATACTACCTTGTTTTGTAAGCCAGAAACCAAGACTGTGTTGCCTAAAGTCACACAACTGAGAAGAGGTAGAACAAAGATAGATTCAAACCATGTCCTGTTAGTTGCTGAACCATATGCTCTTTCCAACATGTGTTTTGTCTGGTGAGATACAGATGAAATAAACATTAAAGGTTGGATTAATGTATCTCAACAACATGTATGCATTTGATACATTACTCTGCGTGCACACGTGTGTGCTGCGTGTGGGAAACTCTGTAATATATGCAAAAAAGAAGTCTGGTGTTTTGCTCGAAGCAGACTGCAGTGAGACAGAAGTGGTGGCAGCGCTCCTTTAGTGGTGCCGTCAAAGCGCTCTGGAGGCTGACATGGTACCCACCAGGCTGGGGGTGCTTCCTGAAGATGACACTGTATGTCATAAAGGAGGGCCAGGGATCATGACCTAGAGATAAATTGTGTGTCACTGTAGGACAGGGTGGACAGTGTGCTGAAGAAGGGGAGGGAAAGTGGGAAGAAACCCACTGGATCACGTCTTTCATAAGGTGGTCAGACAGTCGAGCAGGGGGTTACGTTGTGCAAAATTGCTGGTAGCAGTTTAACAAACGAATGGCCGGGGAGAGGGGCTCCGGTTTGGGAGAGGAAGAAAAGCCATCTCTGTGGGAAGTGGCTAAGATGGATTGGAGCAATGGTGTCAAGACTGCCACATGGAAGCCAGCTTGGTGGTGACGCCACAGGGAGAGAAGGAATGGGGAGGACAACATGGCCTTTGCCTGAGGATGGTGGCGGCCATCAATGCAGGAGCAGGCACAGACCAAAGAAGGGGTATGGGAGGGGAGGGGAGCTTACAGTGTTCCCTGTGGAGAAAACAGCTGTGTTGATGCTTTTTGATCCTCTGCTGACCTGAAAGCAGCTGGGCTCACAAAGGGCACATACTCTGTTCCGCCTGATATCGTGGGACGTGAACAACATTGACTTGTAGACAAGCCTGCAAAGCATTTTCTTTATGACATTCTGAAGAACTGCCCTCTAATGCCTGTTATACAGGAGCTGAGAGGATTGGGTGATTTGGGGAGTGTTTCTGAGTTGCTTGAGGGAAACCTTCAACTCCAAGTCAGGGAGTTCCCCAGAGACACAGGTGGAAAAGTCCCCTTTCTTTTTTGAGAACAGTGAAACTTCAAAATCATAAGAACTCCTAACCTGTAAAGCCCAGGATGCAGCCTGACATCCAGCCAGCTGAATTAGAAAGGCGCTCCAACACAGGCCCCTCTATCCCTCTCCACTACTAGAACTATTGGTTGCCTCAACTTTAATGCTACTGAAGACCTGGCGTGCTGTCACTAGAGGGCGCCAAGTGCCCATAAAATATCTAGGTACGCGAGCAGTAACCATCTTTAATTTCCAAAGGCAAGGACTCTTAAAAGGTGACTCCCCCAGTTCTATCCATGGTCACTCCCCTTCTGCTACTGAAGGAAAGGAGCACCCCAGTTGTCCTCTGGAACTAGTAAGTTGGAGACTAGAAAACCTTATGCTTTTCACAAGATCACAAGACTACATATTAATTTTGCAGTTGTTTTCCTGACTTTTCTTATGGATTCATCTAATGTGTGTGTTGATTTTATTATTGATATTATTATTATTATTCAACAGGAAGAAGGAACTCCAATTGAGAAAATGTCTCCATAAGATTGACTTGTAGACAAGCCTGCAAAGCATTTTCTTAATTAATGGTTGGTAGGAGAGGGCCCAGCTCCATGTGGGCAGTGCTATACCTAGGTTGGTGTCCTGGGTTGTATAAGAAAGGAGGCCAAGCAAGTCCATAAGCAGTGCTCCTCCATGGTCTCTGCTTCAGTTCCTGCCTTGAGTTTCCGCCCTGGCTTCCCTTCATTAAGAGCTGTATGAAGCTGTAGGATGGAATAAACCCTGCCCTCCCACATCGCTATTTGGTCATAGTATTTATCGGTGATAGAAAGCAAACTCGACAGATGTGGGTTGTTTTTCAAATTTGTTTCCTGTCCTGCAACAATAGTTGGAATTTATAGTTGTCCTTTATATGACAAAACTGTAAAATATAGCGTGTGGAGTGTCCTTAGGCCTCTGTGGAGCCTGTGAGTTATACTGTTCTACAATGGGGAAAGAGTAGGTGCTCAGACAGTAGCTTAGGGGATGCTGTGTGGAGCTGTGCAGACGCAGATACCCCGAGGATGCAGTGTGTGCCCCAGCTCCCATGGCTTTGCCAGAGAGAATGGAACTCTGCTAGCTGTGCTTGAGTTCACGCACGCAGAAACTGGACTCACCATTGCCTATCTGTGATATTTTCCCAGTCCCTATTCTTTATCCAGTAAAAACGTAAGTAAATAAATAGGGAAAGAATGGGAAGTTAAAAGAGAAAAGAAAGTGAGCATTCACAGTAGAAGAGATCGAGGCAGGTGGGCCATGAGTTCAAGACCAGCGGGGGCAATTCAGCTGGAGTCCAGCTCAAAAGGGAAGCAGAGTTATAAATCCCACCTGCCTTTGGAATCTGTGCTCCTCCTTCAGGGCTAAGGAGGGGGAGGGGTCCCTATGTGGAAGAGGACTGGCTGGAGACAACTGGATGTCGCATCATTTGAAACTACAGTGTGCCTGCACTAGACCAAGGTTTGTGGATGGAGTAGAACTCTATTCCTGTTTTTAGAAGGAAAAAATGGGGCTACACTTAACTTCAAGGTTTAGTCAAGGTCATGATACTCACTGTAAGCAGCAATGGGATAAAGAATGACAGTCACCAGTGGCAGTGACGTGGCCCTTATTATAACCAACATCATCTTTTGTGACACAGCCCTGCAAGCCCTGTATAGGACATAGTACCATATCTGTATTACAGCCCTGCAAGCCCTGTACAGGACATAGTACCATACCCATATTACAGCCCTGCCAGCCTTGTATAGGACATAGTGCCATACCCATATTACAGACTAGAAGCTTGGGAAAGATTACCTTTCCCCGGGAGCAAGTCCCCCTTCTCCTCCCTTCTTTCAGCCTTATTTCCAGAACCCCTGCTTCTTTCTAGAACAGGGGAGCAAAATCTGACAAAATAGTTCACTTGCATAGCATGGAAAAATGTACTAAATTGATTTACCAACCAGAACTCTCCTAGAGGGTGCTTGGCAAAACAATGGTCCCATGCCTCTTTTTACTTCTTTCAGTCATATTTAGGAAGTTTAAAATGTTCTATCTTCCCTGGATATCTATCTATCTATCTATCTTTCTTTCTTTCTTTCTTTCTTTCTTTCTTTCTTTCTTTCTTTCTATCTATCCATCCATCCATATATCATCTATCTGTCTATCTACATATCTATCCATCCATCCATCATATATCATCTATCTATCAATCTATCTATCTATCTATCTATCTATCTATCTATCTATCTATCTATCTATCTATCTATCTGTCATCTATCTGTCTCTCATTTATTACATCCTGACAGCAGTTTCCCCTCTCTCTTCTCCTCACAGTTCCTCATCTCACCCCCTCCCTCAGATTCACTCCTCCTCCTTCCCTTCAGAAAAGGGCAGGCTTCCCAGTGATATTAACCAAACTTGGCATATCAACTTATAATAAGATTAGGCACGTCCCCTCATATTAAGGCGGGACAAGGCAACCCACTAAGAAGAAAGAGTCCCAAAAGTCAGAGACAGATCTCACTCCTACTGTTGGGGTCCTACAAGAACACCAAGCTGCACAACCATTATATATATGCAGAGGTCCTAGGTCAGTCTCATAATGCTCCCTGGTTGTGTTTCAGTCTCTGTGAGCCCTATGACCCCAGGTTTGTTGATTCTGTGAGTCATTTTCTTGTGGTATCTATGATCCCTATGGCTCCTACTATCTTTCCTCATCCTCTTCTTCAGAAATCCCTGAATTATGCCTCATGTTTGACTGTGGGCTTCCAGAGGGATTCTTAACAAACACTGCCATATCAAAAGAGCCAAGAAAGCCTGGATTAGTGATTCTAGACCACCCTTCTCATTTCCCTCAATACCTTGTCCTAGTTCAATCTATAAAATAGGTGCATGTGTAAAGCATCTTGAATACATTTTGGTAGTTAGTAGATTCTATGTAGACAGACACTCAGTGTCACAACCTCCAGGACATCATGGGTTGGAATACAAGGTTGTGGTACCCTTTATGTATGTAGACTTTCAATGATGGGTGCATTAGAATTGTAGGCAAACCATAGGATTCAGGGAAAGAAAGGGATTCTCTATTAACTGGGTGTCCACATCCCAGCTCCACAGTTTACTAGTTGTGAATCCTGGAGATGTTCCAAAAGCTATCTGTGCCACAGCTACCTCACCATAAATTGAGGACATAGCAGCCCCTTCCTCTTAGTGAAGAGCCAAGAACTCAGGAGCCAGGAGTCGTGGTTCTCATTAGCCAGTAGGTATGGGGTGGTAGACCTAGGTGGCAAGGATTGCAGACTGAGGGGGAAGTTTGGCTTGGGCCTGCTGAGCAGAAACTCAGCTTTCCTACATGCACGTCTACAGGCAACATCGGATTCCCTCTGCAGGAAGCCATAGGGTGCCCCTACATGAAGGACAATTGAGGACTGGGCCTCTGGATAGAGAAATGGGTCCAGTGAGGGGCGTCTCCTATTCCACATGTCCTAGTTTGCTTTCCATTGCTATGAGAAACTCCGTGACAGAAACAACTTGCAAACAAAAGGATTTATTTCATTTATAGGTTGTCATCTATCATTGAGGAAAGCCAAGGCAGGAGCTTAAAGCAAAAGTCACAGATGAACGCTGCATACTGGCTCCTTCGCAGGTTCATGTTCTTACACAGCACAAGTCTGACTGTCTGGGGGATAGTGCCACCCACAGTGGTCTGGTCCCTTCTGCATCAACTAGCAATCAAGAAGAGGTCCCCCAGGCATCTTCTAAATAATTCTGACCTGTTTCCATTGGAGAAGCTGTCTCATCCTACATAGGTACACTATGCTTCAGGGATCTTGACTACTGGTCACAAGAACAGGATCTGAGTTGTGTCTTTGGCCTAGGGTAGAGATAGGGCATATTAAACTGTCCCTCAAAGGGGGACAAAGGATTACTATCTAGCAGGAAGCTTTCTGGTTGATAAAGCCTTTTATGTCCCTCACATAAGAGTTTATTCAAATGGGCCTGTCTACCACCTAGACAGGAAAGCACTCCCCCAGGAAAGCTGTCTGTTCCAGGAACTCTGAGAAAGTGAGGAAAAAGCTTTCTGGAGCATGTGAGTTGTCACAATGGTCTCTTTGGCCATTGTCCATTCTTACCTCTTGAGACAGTGCCTGGTACAATGCTTTCTCTGGCCATGGTCAAGTCTTGCCCTGTCAGAATGCTTCCCTCTGCAATGGTCCCCTTAGCCATTGCCACAGCCACCCCTCCAGGGGCCCCCCCTCTACTCTGTAATACACCCCATCTGTCTTTTACACTATTCTGCCAGAGTGCCATCTGGATTTGTTCTATGGAGTTTAAAAGAACCAAGGGACTGAGGGGAGATCACAGTAGATCTTGGTATCAGTGCCCCATACAAGCCTAGAGTAGGGAAGAACTGAGCTAGGCAGTAGAAGGGTAGGAAGGAGCTGACAGACGTCACAGAGGAACCTTGAGTTAGGGAAGGCTGGAATTCAGAATGTCATTTGGAAGGGTGCAGGAAGTCTCTTCTCCAGCTATATATAGCTACTGCCACACCTGGCAGGCACTTAGGCAGTCAAGGTCCTAGAGGTGGGAGGGGAGGTGATAGGCCAGCCCCTGACACCTAGTATCCATGTCACAGGTTGAAAAGAAAGGATGTGTCTCTGAGGTGTGTGTGTGTGTGTGTGTGTGTGTGTGTGTGTGTGTGTGTGTGTGTGAAAGACAGAGACTGTATGCCCTACAGAGCACACAGGGAGGGCAGATTTTAATATATTGGACATATTGAGGACTTTGATGTCCTAAAATAGAGTACTTAACAAATTGCCTTTGCTACTTAAAAAAGTTTATTAAAAATGCTTCCATTGGGAGCATGCCAAGATTCTTTTTCAGATTAAGTCAATGGAAGGAATGAGAAAATAGCACTTGGAAACCCCTTGTCTCAGAAGTGGGTGCTTAATAAAGGTTCCTTCCCTTTCCCTCGCTTTTCTTTGATTTAAGAACAAGAGTTGAAATAAAACAAAGGCAGGCAAAAGCAGCACCAAATGGGGGAAGTGGGAGAAAAGAATAAAAAATAAAGAAGTGTAAGAAGAAAACTCCCCCAGGAGTCTTTATGCCAAGGAGGGGGGGGGGCTCCTGGGCTTTTACATAGTGGCTACTTCAGTGGACTCTCTCAGTCCTCTGTAGTATCTTTTCCAGGGAGTGTAGTCCAGCACTGTGGGAGGTAATCTGAGTGGACTTTTTAGCCAATTTTCTGGATAACACAAATCACCTTGCTTAAAGAGATAGGTGCACCAATCACATTTGATATTTCCCTGCGTGTTGGTTTATTATCTCTCAGTGTTTGTTTAAAGGGACAAAAAAAATGTGTCTTTAGCAGCAGTTGTGAAATGCACTTTTAAAAATCAGGCTGCGATCAGACAGTTGGAGCATGGGCTTCTCTGGAAAGTCCTAAGGAATAAATAGGTCTCTTTGTAGGCTTGGTCCTAATCCTCAGCCAGCCTGGGCTGATTTGGTGTGCTTTCCGAAGCCATAGACAAGTAGGTTTTGATTACAGATACACATAAGGAGATATGATTTCCTTCTCAGGAAAAAGAACACTGGGGCGTGAGGAACTTTAATTTCTGTGCACTAGGGTCCTGGAAGCTTGGGGCTTCCCTAGCTAGCTGTCAGCCTGGCTCCCAAATGCCTACAGTGGGTAGACTGGCTAGGAAAGAAAGCTTCATGGCCTGTGGGTGGGCAGAGAACATTTGGGGAGAAGAGTTTCTGGATCAAAACTAGACCCCTGAAAAGGTTTTGGAGATCTCAGTATATCTGCATTTATTTTTCTGACAGTTGCATTAGCTTTTTCTAGTTTCAGTCACTTCCCATTTGGGGGCATGAATTGTTCTTTTGCCTAGAAATACTAACTCCTGGGTTATCTGACGTGTGTGTGTGTGTGTGTGTGTGTGTGTGTGGGGCTGTATTTTGTTCCTTGATAAGATTATATTATGAACGAGGTTTGATTGGGTCCATTCCAGTTGGGGAGACATTTTCATTTTATCTCATAAGCAAAGCCTATACTTCACTATCTCATAGACTCGGTATCACAGAGCTGGCTTGGCAAAGGTTAGCAAGCCTGGCAGAGCTAGGGAGCAGTGCTTAAACGCTAGGCTCCCCTCTCCAGGCAGCCTCCGGGCTGTCCGGATGATGGTAGTGAGGAGCTCAAGGATACAGCATCCCTCAGCACAGCGAAGGAAAATGATGGCATGGCAATGGGTGGCATCCCTAGGACCAGGGACGTGCCAGAGGCTTAGGGCCATAGGAGAGCCCTGCACATTTGTCCTTTGTTCCCACACAGCCCCGAGACACAAAGAGAGTTCTGTTTTTTGTTAGTCGGCCTCTGCGGAGACTTCTGCTCTCTTCCTTTCCTGAAACCATTCCTGTGACCGGAAGGTGCTGAAAGAAACACATTCCAAGTAGTAAAAACAAGTGTCCAGGAAGGAACTTTTGTCGGCTTATAACAAATGAAGTTCGTGTTTCTCCACCTGCATCTGGAATGGACTGGAGAGGAACAGCGCTGAGCTGGGAGAAGCTGTTAGCAGAAGCCCTGGGCCAGGCACCCTGCTCTGAGCAGCACTCCTTGACTGCTGGGTGGCCATTACTGGGCTTTTTTCCCACTGTCTGCTCTATGTCCCTTCCTCCCAGTTGTCCCTCTCTCTGTCATTGTTATCCCTCTCCTTCCTTCCTTTTCTTTTATCTTTTCAGTCTTTGTCACACAGGATCAAGCTCATGTAGCCCAGGTTGGCCAGCAATGCACCACGTAGATGAGGATGCCCACAAGTTTCTGATCCTTCTGCCTGTATCTCCTGAGTGCTGAGGTGCCAGTTGTGAGCCACCAAGCCCAGTCTATTCCATGCTGGGGATTGGGCCCAGAGCTTTTCCCATGAAGGCAAGCACTCTCCCAACTGAGCTCTATCCCAAGTCTCCGTTCTGTTCTTTTCTTAGAACTCTGTTTTACATGGGGTCTTGCTATGGAGACCACATTGGCTCTCAATTCATGACCTTCCCAGTTCAGCCTCTGTAGTTCTAGGATCACCGGTGCGTACCACAGCTCCCGGCTAGCTTCTTTTCTTTGCCATTCTCCCCCCCCCCCCAGTCTGCTGAGAATTCCTACTACTCCTGCTGTTGTGACTCCTTCTACCATCTGCCTGCTCAGCAAATCCCCTCTAGTTCTATCTATGTGTGTGCTCACATCTCTGTAGCATGGCAACAATAGCAATATTGACTGCTGGTTACTCAGAGGGTTTCATGATCTTGTTACATCTCCAATCAGCCTCTGAGGTTGAGATGCATTAATCAGGAACAGGCTGATGGCTACAGAAAGCAGTTCAGAGTGGCTATGAGGTTGTTTTGTGTTTTCATTCAGGAATACTTCCTTGGGCAGCTTATCAATGCAGGCTTCTAAGAGCCCTTTCCAGCATAGCTGAAACATCTAAGTTGTGGTAGTTTGAATGAGAATGGCCTTCAAAGGCTCCTATATTTGAATGTTTGGTCTCTAGTTGGTGGAACTGTTTGAGAAAGATTGGGAGGTGTGGCCTTTTTGGAGGAGGTGTGCCCCTGGGGACTTTCAGGTTTCAAAAGTCCACAGTAGGCCCAGTCTCTCTCTCTGTCTCTCTCTCTCTGTGTGCACCATGCATGCCTGCTTGCCTTCCTGTCTCTCTTCCATCGCTCTTCCTGCCATGATGATAATAGAATAATCAATTCTCTGAAGCTATAATCAAGCCTCCAGTTATTTTTTTTAATAAGAGTTGCCTTGGCCATGGTGACTCTTCATAACAATAGAACAGTGACTGAGACATCAGTCTTTTGCATAGAGGGGACAAAACATGTAGCCGACTACCTGATGTTCAGGGGTGGAGCCTATTATTGGCATCACTACATTTTACCCACATTTTATGACCTATAGTGTGATATATGGTCCCTCCTAGTTATAAGGGAACCGGGAAGTGTGTTCAAGATGAAAACACAACTGTGGTGTGGGCAGCATGGTCTGTACTACACCACTTTGTCATCATTTAGAGATGTGTGAATATTCTGTAATTGGTTAGAACTCCAGCCCTATACACATGACTAGCTATGCTCTTAGCTTTGTATTCTTCCTTCTCTGTCTTGTAAGAGAATGGTGGCTCCCTCTCCTGTATTAATACTCTACCACCTTTAGCAGACTTTGCCCCCAAGTTCATAACATCCCTTGTAACAGTTAGAACTGTTACACCTGTCTGCCTCAGGGAAAGAGAAATTCTCTTGCCTATCTGCATCATCAGCAGATAACAGAGTGCCTGGGACACAGTGAGACTCAATAAAACTTTTATGAATGAAGATTACTCTGGTGGTTTGTTAAGGGCGCCCTGAGGTGTTTTGTAATGGTTTTTTCCAGAGTAAAAAAAAAGAAAAAAAAAAAAAGGAGTCAGAATCATTTACAGCAATCACCCCCATGCAGCCCTTTCACCAAGTGACAAGCCAGATCCTCTGATTTTATCAGAAGTGATGGCAAGATGACACGATAAGAACTTTCCATCATTACCCTTCTGCATAAGGACTGTGCACTGTGCCGGCTACTCACCCATGAGACTGCCTGCATGGGAGTCAATGAATTCAGCAGAGAAGGTGAAGGACACTGCAGAAGGAAAAGAACCCCAGCCCCGATACCAGTCGCACTAAAGAAGGTCAAAGCCCTTTCACTTCCAGTGCCAAGAACTCCATCTCCATCCAGTCAGTTTTCCTGCCCATGGAGGGCAGTGAGAGTGTGGAGAGCGAGCAACCAGTCCCACCCTGATTTTATGAGTAATGACTTGAATGGATGAATGGGTGCCAGAGGCTGGAGCAGGGAAGGGGATCCGCGGACTCCACAGGAAGTGCCCTGAGAGCAGCCCTGTGTGTTACCAGGCAGCCTGTGGGTGTGAGTCCTGATCTTCATGCCGCAGCCCCACCCACAGGCTAATAGCTCCCTGAGCACACACCTGCAGATGTCACTGTCAGTGTAAACATGTAGTGTGCACAGCTGGCTTCACTTGAACAAACACTTCAGGGAAGCAGCCTTGGGAAAACAAATGAGATGCTCCCGGCACCCAGCTTGACTTTGTAAAATCAAGAGAGAACGGATGGTGTTGGGAACTATTCCCAAGGGGAGCAAGAGGTGTGGGACAGGCTTATCCAGAAGAAAATGTGTGCAAACGAGTTCTAGAGTCACCCACTGGGTTGTTCAGTGAGCACGTCTCTCCTGAAGTTAGCAGAAGCTAGAAGAGGCAGCTGCTTCTTTGGTCACAAAGGCAGCAAATAAAAGACTTTCAAAGAGAAGTGTAAATAGAAAGTGTTATCGCTGAAGAAATAAAAATATTCAGTAACTAATCCTAAGGAATTGGATGTTTATTACTTGCCTAACCAAGAATGTAGAATGGTTGTTTTTAAGGATGTCCAATGCTACAAGGGAATATAGATAACTTAAGGATATCACAAAGTAAATTAACAAAATTAGCAGTTCAATAAAGTTAGAAAATTTCAAATATAAGTAAAATTCCTGATCTTGAAATGGAAACATGTAATAAAATCTGTCAAGACTTAATCAAGTGGGAAGAAACTACCCGTGAAAATATCCCATCAGAGAAGAAAAAAAAAGTCGAGAATAAATAGTCAAGAAAACTATTGTTAACATTGTAGGGGTTCATAAAGAGAAGATATAGGAAGAGGGGAGAAAGCTTCTTAAAAGACAGAAGGTCTAAAAATTCAAATCTAAGGAAAGCTAAGGATATTGAGATACATGAAGTTCAAAGCTCACCAAATAATTTTAACCCAGAAGTTCACCAGTGAGAAGGTGTGGTGGCACACACCAGAAATCCAGCCCACCAAGGAGACTGTGGCAGGGACACTATGAGGTCTAGGTCAGCCTAGGCAACATAGCGAGACTGGCTCAAAAGCAACAACGATAACAAAGGGCTCAGCAGGACGTCTGAGAATGAAGCTGTCAAAATTTAAGGACAAACAGATTCTTAGAAGCCAAAAGAAGGAGGCGTGTCTTGTAAAAGTGGTAAAAGAAAAAAAATACAAAAAAGAAGAAGAAGAATCAAGAAGGAATGGCTTACTCATCCGAAAGGATGGACAAACAAAAGATCACAGAGTTCAACACTACTTGAGTCTTTACAAGAAACGATGGAAGAAGCGCTTCAAACAGAAGTGAAAGGAAAGAAGTGAGCAATAATATACAAACTATCGGCCTAATAAAGCCCAGTGGTGAAGCTCACGGCCACATCCAAACCACTCTAATCCTGTAATGGTCTATGTGGAGAGGTAAAAGTATAGAATTTTTGTACATGATCCAGGTTAAATTGCTGTCTATTTTATAAAGATGGCTATAGGGCTGGAGAGATAAGACAGTCAGTAAAGTACTTGCCTTGTAAACACCAGTATCTAAGTTTGATCCCCAGAACCTATATTAAAAAAGTTGGGTGTGGTGGCATGTGCTTGTAATGCCAGCCCTGGGGAGGGAGAGACAGGTGGCTTCCTGGGATTGTTGGCCAACCAGTCTATTACAGTTGGCAAGTCGCGGGCCAGTGAGAGATTCTGTCTTGAAACAAAAAGGTAGACAACACTTGATCCAGTTAGCACTAACTGTCAATTCGACACAGTCTCAGGTGACATGAAAGTAAAGCCCAGAATGAGGAACTGGCTAGATCAGATTTGTCTGTTAGGGATTGGTTTGATTACTAATGGATGCAGAAGGGGGATGCCTACTGTGATCAGCACTGTTCCTTATCAGACGGTCATAGGCTAAGGAAGGTAATGAGCAAGCCAGAGAGTAATGAAATACAATTAGAGCAGTATCTGAGGAACAACACTTGAATTTGGACTCTGGCCTACACACACACACACACACACACACACACACACACACTCATACATATATACACACACATTCATGCATGTACACATACACACACATACACTCACACACACACACACACTGGACTGCTGTAACTGTATACAAGCCTTTTTTTTTCATTCTAAGTTCCACACGTGTAATGTACTGTGCTTCTATTCACTGTTCCATTACCTTCTTGCCCCCGCCATTACTCCATTGTCTTCCTGCTGTAGCCCTTTATACCTTCACCTTGTGAGAGCTATTTATTTAAAAATAGATGTGTGTGCGTAGACACACTTTGTGGCTGTGATAAAGGTCATCAGTTCAGCTCCATCTTGGTTCCTTCAAATCACATGTCCTGAGTGTATAGTGGCTTCAGCCACAGGAACTTGGAAATGGTCTTGGCAGGAACCTAAGCAGCAACAGAGACCAAACTCTGCTCCCTGGCTTCTCCCAGACTCATACTCAGCTACACAGCCCAGGCACATTGGCCTAGGGATGGGACTGCCCACAGTTAGCCATTAAGAAAATCCTCCACATACCACAGGCCAATTTGATGGGCATAGTTCCTTAATTGAGGTTCTCTCTTCCTAGGTGACCCCAGGTTTCTCAAGTTGACAGCTGAAGCTAACTATGATAATGTTATAGTTATGTGTTATATGTTATAATGTTATATGTTACGTGATCTTGCATATTTGACTCTTCGCTAAAGTCAATGTGACTAGCCACTAGATTTTTTGATGTACCTTGGCATTTTTTTTATTTTTTTATTTTTCTCTGCTCCCCTCCCTGCCGCTCCTCTCCCTCCCTCAGCCCTCCCCCATGGTCCCCATGCTCCCAAATTATTCAGGAGATCTTGTCTTTTTATACTTTCTACTTCCCACGTATATTATATCTATGTAGGTCTCTCTTAGTGTCCGTATTGTTGTCTAAATTCTCTGGGATTGTGGTTTGTAAGATGGTTTTCTTTGCCTTATGTTTAAAAACCACCTATGAGTGAGTACATGTGATAATTGTCTTTCTGTGTCTGGGTTACCTCACTCAAAATAATGCTTTCTAGTTCTATCCATTTTCCTGCAAAATTAAGGCTGTCGTTATTTTTTTCTGCTATGTAGTACTCCATTGTGTAAATGTACCACTTTTTTTTTTATCCATTCTTCGATCGAGGGGCATTTAGGCTGTTTCCAGTTTCTGGGTATGACAAATAAAGCTGCTATGAACATAGTTGAGCACATGTCCTTGTGGCACGATTGAGCATCTTTTCGGTATATACCCAAAAGTGGTATTACTGGGTCTTGAGGAAGGTTGTTTCCTAATTTTCTGAGAAATCGCCACACTGACATCCAAAGGGGTTGTACCAGCTTGCATTCCCACCAGCAATGCAGAAGTGTTCCCTTTTCTCCACAGCCTCTCCAGCATAAGTTGTCATCAGTGTTTTTGATCTTGGCCATTCTTACAGGTATAAGATGGAATCTCAGAGTTGTTTTGATTTGCTTTTCTCTGATGACTAAGGATGTTGAACATTTCCTTAAGTGTCTTTCAGCCGTTGAGAGTTCTCTGTTTAGGTCTGTGCTCCATTTTTTTTATTGGATTATGTGTTCTTTTGTTGTCCAATTTCTTGAGTTCCTACAAGCCTTATCTAAAGACAACGAAAGATGATGAAAAAGCAAGTCAGACACAACACTGAAGAAAACCAGCAAATCATAAAGGAAGACAGCAAGAGAGAAAAAAAGAACTGAGAAAAAGAAACAGCAGAAAATTAACAAGCTAGAAATACAGTCTTATCCACCAATAATTTAAATGCAAATGACTTAAATTCTGGAATTTGAAAAGCACACATCAGTTGGCCCCAAGTCATCCACTTTATGCTACCTATAAGAAACCTCACCTTTAATGACAGATATTCATTGAAAGTAGAGGCATGAGGCTGATGGAAAACAAAAGAGAACAGACATCTCCTTACATGTGTTGGGAAAAAGTAGACTTTAAACTCAACACTATGTCAGAAGATATCAGAATTATCATATAGTCATAAAGAGTCCGTTTATAAAGAGGATATAGTTCTATGCACATGCACCTTACATTATAGCAACAAAGCACTTGAAGAACACAATAGCAGGGGACTTCAAAACCTTATTCTAATTATTCCAGACAGATCCATGGGAAAACATATACAATGGTAAAGGGGTAGTCTCTACAACAAATATGTTTAGGAAAACTGGATATCTATAAACAAGGGAATCTGACCTCCACCCTTTTTAACATTATGATGAAAATTCAGCTCAAAACAGTTTAAAGAATTAGTGTAAGACATGTAGTGTAAAACTCACTGAATACGGCTGTGTGTGTTGGTAGAAGCCTGTAGTCTCAGCACTTGGGGGGTGGAGGCAGGAGGATCAGGAGTTGAAATTACATAATGATATTGCATTGCATTCAGTGACATAGCAAGTTCCAGGCCAGCCTGAGCTACATGAATGGTGTGGGAGAACAATCCTATATCTGTCAATTACGTTTTAAATAAATGCTGATTGGTTGGTAGTCAGGCAGGAAGTATAGGCCGGAAAACCAGACAGGAAGTAGAGGTGGCGCAATAAGAATAGGAGAATTCTGGGAAGCAGGAAGCACCCCCACACTCCTGGCCAGACCACGGAAGAAGCAGGATGTGACCTGCCCTGCTGAGAAAGGTACTGAGCCATGTGGCTAACATAGATAGGGATAATGGGTTAATATAAGCTACAAGAGTTAATAAGAAGCCTGAGATAATGGGCCAATCAGTTTTATAATCTTATGGAGATCTCTGTGTGATTTTCTTTGAGGCTAGACAGCTGTGGGACCTGGTGGGAGGACAGAAACCAAGCAGGCTCTCTTGTTACACATGAGACCCTGATTTTAAAAACTAAAATAACAGCCACCCAAAGAACACCCCCCAAACAAACTCTTTACAAAGGGGCAGATTTTCTGACTAGCCCTTTCCAGTAGTGGAGTGGAGCAGGGATGGGTGGGTGGGTATTCTCAGGAGAATATCCTGGGGAAGCAGGATCATGGATCTGTGGATCTGTGCTGTTCTTTGTGTGCAAGACTTGGAGGAGTGCGATATTCTCATTCCCTTAAAGCATGGGTTCTCATCCTATGGGTCGCTGCTCCCTTGGTGGTTAAAGGACCGTTTCACAGGGATCCACTAAGACCATCAGAAAACACAGATATTTACATTATGATTCAAAACAGTAGCAAAATTAGAGTTATAAAGTAGCAAGTAAGATAATTTTATGGCTGCGAGTCAACGCAACATGAGGAACTGTATTAAAGTAAAGGGTCACAGTGGTAGGAAGGCTGAGAACCACTGCACTAAGGATGTCCTCCAGAATTCTTGCTCATTGCACTAGTGTTTGCAACTTATGTACATACGTTCTTTGATCCTTCTCACACCAACACATAGGCCTGGTATCTCCTTCCCTTGAGTGTAGCCTGGATTTAAGACTCACTTATAATGGAAAGGGTACAAGATGGTGTCAGGGGCTCTTTATAGATGAGAAAACTGTCAAGCCCCAGCTGATGTTAATACCTCTTGCACTAAGCTATCTATGGTGGTGACCCTGTGACATGGGTGTGACCAGAAAGGCTTTTCAACTGTGCCATTCTCTTCCCAAAGTCATCACTGAGTAACTGTAAGACTAATTTGACAAACCACATTGTGGAGCATCCTATATAGGCCTGAATGGTGCTCCTCAAAGGTGTCAAGGTCATGGAAAACAAGCAAAGCAGATTCAGCTGCAGACCCTTACAGCCGGGCATCCTGGATGGGATCCAAGACCAATAGAGGAAAGTAGCCAAAAACCCAGTGATGTCTGCAGAGTGCCTGCATGGTTCCGGACCAGTGCCAACTAGCTCTGATGGATGTGTTCTACTTACAGACAACGTAGACAGTGAAGCTGGCACGTGTGGGAACTCCCTGGATTATATAAACTTAAAATAGTCTTCCGAAATCATCTTAAAACAAACAAACAAAAAAACTTCTGAAAATGTTGAAAAGAAAAAACAAAACTCCTCTATGCTCAGTGAAATGCAAAGTCCTGGCTGGTAACCTGTGATGGTCACCTGAAGTTCAGCATCCTCTTTGTGTTCCTCTCCTCTCTTGGTCCCCTTCTTGGTGACTTTAGCTCCTCCCTGCAACACTCCCAGCAGGCCTGTTCCTTAGGCCTTGACACTCAGCATCACCTTGCTTGGAAAGCTTCCCTCATAGACGGCATCACAGTGATTCTCTTACCTCTTAGTGTTTGTTGTTGGGACCTTACTCTATTGCCAAGGCTGGCCTGGAGCTCCCACGGTAGTCCAAGGGAGCTTTGAACTTTCTTGGCAATCCTCCTGCCTCAGCCTCCCAAGTTCTGAGATTGCAGGAATGAGCCACATTGCCTGACATCTTAGGGGAATTTACTTGCTTGTCCTTCAGTCTTGAAGACATGTGTCAACTGTGCCCTATTTCCTGTGTCTTTGCTTTATGTCCCCATATGCCGTCATTGACCTGCCATCCAACGCATTTTATCTGTCCTTTTTTAATTTCTTTGTAGAATAATGTCCACAAAGAGGCTGGTGCCCTGATTCCTGGAATCTGGGGATCCCTGTGACAGAGGGATATTAAGCTTGCCAATGAAATTATGCTTGTCAGTCAACTGACCTTGAGAGCAAAAGATTATCCTGAATTATCTGGATGAGTCCAGTGGAATCCAAAGGCACTTGAAAAATGAGGGAGAGTGGCAGGGGAGAAGCCAGAGTTAGCCAGGTGACAAATGACTTAAACTCTCAGTGAGACAGAAGGATCCATGGACCAAAGGCTGAACATCCTCCAAATGCCGGAAAAGATGCAGCATTCTTCTCCAGCACTCCCAGAAGAAGAGAACTCTGCTGGACCTCGAGCCTAGTTCAGTGAGCCGGAGTCAGATTTCTTACTGAATGGTGAGATGTGAAATTTACACTTGGAAAACAGAGGCAGGAAAGTTGTCATGAGTTCAAAGCCATCCTGAGCTATGTGGTGAGTGCTAGGTCAGCTTGGGCTACAGAGTGAGGATTTATCTCAAACAACAACCATAAAAACCAATGAAACAAACAAGAATAGAAAAAGACAGAAACAATTCAGTCTAGGTCCAAATAAGGTTGGCTCACAAAGGAGCAATGTCAGCCATTGGTTTAACTATCCAGAGACACCGATTTCACGAGAAACTGCATGGGACCTATTGTTGAACCAGGGCATAGTTAGAAAGAGGATTTATTTGCTTTCTTTTAAAATAGCGTGTGCACATCAAGAGACTCTAACTACCTGGTAATCATGCCAAACAATGCACCTGACACGAAATGTATGCTGTTTTCCACATCAAACCCTTCTCCAGCACTCCAGATACCAGCTGGATATCCTATAATTTAGTTAATTCTGGCACTACCTGGAGTCAGCACTGGTCCCACAGGTAAAGCACCCAGCCACACAAGACTGCCCTCTCTTCAAATGACATTTGTCAGTCTGAGGCTCAGGTGTTTCTGATTGGCCAGTTCTTAACTAGGGGTTCACATGTGTCTCCCCTGCCCTGCTCAGGGATGATAATTAGCTGGAAGGATTCACAGACCTCAGGGGAACCCTTCTGTGTACCAGCTTATTAGGAAGGATACAACTGAGAGACAACCTGATGGAGAAGCAGCAAGGGCAGAGATGTGTCCCCAGAGGACCCAGAGCCTCCATGCCCTCTTAGTGTAGCCTCCTCCCCGACATCTCTGTACATCTGGCATCTCCAAACTCATCAGATCATGTTGGTCCATGGCCTCGGTGGAGACTTGTCTCCCCACCCATTTTGCCTGTGTCCTGTGTGGAACGGTCCTGGCGCATACTGATGGGTCCAACTCTGTGCCATTGTTTCTCAGGCGACTCGCCCCATCCGGAGGTTTTCTAGGTAGTACCTCTGTTACTTCAGTCTCAAGACAATGAGCTAAGATGTGATCGAAATAAGGCTCCTTATGAATAATAATAGCATTCGTCCTTTCAGGACATTCTTTCTGAGCCTTAACAGTTCTGTGCCAGGAACCCAGGAAGATCAAGTACATGTTTTATTTCTAAAGTCATCCACGTGATTCACTTATCATGGCATATTTGAAAAATACAGAAACATCTAAGGAAGATCATTCCCATGGATGATTTCAGAGATAATCTTATTGGGGACTATGTCCTCCTTGAATTAATATGGTGAGAGTGTATGCAAAGTAGAGGAGAGAGTAGATGTGGCAGTGCTCGGGGACCTTGCCTGGCAGAAGCGCTAGACTCCAACTGAAGGAAGAGGAGCAGAGAGGCTGAAGCATGTGGCAAGTAGAAATCCCGTGGTCCTGCTGGTGAGCATGTGCTGTTAGCATCAGAGGCCACTATGGTGTCTTCTCTTTCTCAGACAGAGCCTCTAATGGTGTCACGTCCTTACGCGAGTTTTCAAACGCCACTCAAGTCCTTTAATATTGCTTTATTGTCCAGGTGAAGACAAACACATGCAAGAGAGAACCAGTTCTTTGGTTGCACTTCCTTTGAGCATATTGTTAAGTCTTCATTGACGTCATTGAAAGTGGAGTTGCATCACAGGACACACAGCTCAGTAGCCCTGAAGCTACCTATCAGCTCCTGCTGTCTACCCTGCCCAGCTCGTGGCCAGGAGGCTCTGGATTTCCTGGAGTCACTGCCTCCTCTCCACTGGTCATGATTCATCTTCTCTTCTTCATGTCTGTGGTAGTTAATTTGTTTTTTTTCTTTTCTCTTTCTTTTTTTTCTTTTTCTTTTTTCTTTTCCTTTTTTTTTTTTGAGACAGGGTTTCTCTGTGTAACAGCCCTACCTGTCCTGGAACTAGCTCTTGCAGACCAGTCTGGCCTCGGACTCACTGAGATCCATCTGCCTCTGCCTCCCAAGGGATTAAAGGCATGCACCACCATCACCCAGAGGTGGCAGTTAATCTTAATTGTCAACTTGATGGGTCACAATAGAGACACACTTCCTGGCTTGTGAGAATGCTTCTAGATTAGGTCAATGATGATGTGAAGACCCACTTTAACTGTGAGCAACGCCATGCCATAGACTGAGGCAAGAGGATCATGACTTGAAGGTCAACTTGAGTTACACTGTTAGACCATGTCTCAACAGCCTCCAATCTCTAGGCATTATAAACAAATAAACATCATATTTCTGTGTATTTCCAAGTTCCTCACTTTTCCTGATTGGCATCTCTGAGAGACTAGGGAGGCTAGAAGCTCAGTCCTGTCAGAAAAAGTCTTCTATACCTGTGGGAGGTAAAAAAAAAGATGTGTTCTTTTAAGCCTACAAGCGAGGTGAGCCATATTAAGAGACTGGAAGTTCTTAATCCCAGTTATCTACGGATTAGCTCCAGGTAAAATGATCTCTGGGAAAGAGAAAGCCAACAATGGCTAGTAAACAAATAGACCCTGAACTCAAACACCACTGACTTCAAGGTCCTTAGCTACTTGCTGGCATCCCCTTCCCAAATCAGTGAGTGGTATCCTTACTGACTGACAAGCTGACGTGGTCCCTGATGTTTGGCAGAGCCATTCTGCTTCACACGGTTCTCATGTTATTTAAAAAATTTTGGTCATGCGTAGGTATTAGCTCATGGCTGAAATGATGGCTTTTCAGTCACGCTCCTGGAATATTTATTGTAATCAATCATCACGTGTACCATCTAGGTCCCTGCATTAGTGGTACAGCAGTAACCATTGGCTGATAGTAACCAATGGCTGGGTGTGGGTTTCATTCTTAACAATGTCTGTGATTTTCTCGTCTTTTTTCTGTCATTCAACTTTATTCAACTTGGCCATGTGCTTTCTTCAGGGACCCCATGAACATGGAATATAACACCATGTTCTGACACATGGTGAAACTGGCCATGGAACTTTGAGAAAGAATTTTGGCAGCTTGTGATGAAATACTTATGAAACAAAGTCAGACAGGGGTAGGAGATTTGCTCGATATCAAATTGTTCCTGGAAACCAGAGGGATTAGGCTGAGAATATACATTACATTAGATAATCAAGAATAAGTGGACATTACTAGGTGCCCTCTTCATAGTTCCAGCAAAGTATTAAATAAATTTAGTATATTAATAATTGATTGTGCCCATATAACTTAGAAAATATGAACTATTTAAAGATATAAAATACTTCAATGCATTTCAATACATTAAGTCTATTAAACATCAGTTTATGGAAAAGTAAAACTCCACAAAAAGCAATAGTCAATATTAACATTGGGATATTAACATCATGAAGAGTGGTCTCTTGTAGTCAAATGGAACTCTAGTGATGTCTATGGGATGAGTAACTGGTATGGGAGTCCTGTGGCCAACAGTTGGAACTTGATTTATTAAGTTTCTGTTATATACCCTATCTTATTCTATCTAAGTCTACAAAGAATGCCAGTATCTCCACTTCCTTAGAGTTCAAGCATCAGTGTAGAGGTAGAGAACAAATAACGAATGAACAAGATCATTTTAAGATTTATTTGCTATTATATTTTAAGTATGTATACAGGGGTATGAATATGTGATCATTGGTGCCCCCAGATGCCAGAAAAGAACGCTGGATCTTCTTGATGCTGGAGATATTCTCAGTTGTGGAAACCAAACTCAGCTCTTAATGGATGAACCATCTCAGTTGCAAGATCGTTTTAAAAACTCATATATACTTTGGTGTTCATAAATAAGGGAACGTGATTAAAGATGGATGGGGGTTCTAAAAAGGGACCTCTGTGGAGGCTTCTCTGGTGAGATCTAGTGCTGCAATACTGTGTAACCAGAGCTCCTGGGGGTACCACAGTCCTCCCAAGGGGGCACTATGTCTACAGAGGAGGTGCTATGGCCCGTTTGTCTGCTCTATGGACAGCTTACCAACCTGGCATGCTTTCAGGAACAGAAGTGAGAACATTTTAGTGATATTCTATCCACAATCTCCATTTATCAGAAACCACTATACACAGTGGGCTTGGATTTGTTAAATAAAGATCTTTGCAGCATCCAAAGGTGTTGTGGAGGTCACTGTTCAGCTTCTCACTGTCGAGGTGATCCCCTGAATAATCACAATTGCTCAGAAGCCTGTTGGGAGACAGAAGGGAGGCAGGTAATTTGACATAATGAGAATTTTGGTCAAGATCTTGGCCTCTTCTGAAAGAGCTTTCAGCCATGCATATCTGGAGCATTTGTTTAATCCATTATATATAATGCACATTGGTTTTTCATTACATTATTATGTATATACAATGAAAAGTCTATATATCTATCCAGGATATCGCCTCTAAGATGTGTAATAATCCCTGGAGATAAATGCGAGTGGCAAATGAAATTTCATCGAGTAACTAACTGTCTATCAGTGAAATAAGTTTCCTTTTAAAAATACAATTGAACTGGTTTTGTTGGACTGACTGTCAAGAACTCAGGGTAGAAACTTACTACTATTCTCTATCTTGTGAAGATGTAGAGAGCCATGGTGAGACAGATTCATCAAGACACACAGCTGAGAGTAATGAGAAAACAAAATTCCTAAAATGTTATTTCTATACTTATTCTCAGTGAAAATAATTTACTGGGGTATCTAAGAGTACAATCTCAGTCAATAGGGAAAAGAAAACCCTTAGGTGGTGTTGTTCTATTTCTGTGATAAACAAACATCATGAACCAAAGCAACTTAGGAAGAAAAGGGTTAATTTGACCTAGAAGTCCCAATTACAGTCTCTCACTGAGGGAAGTCAAGGCTGGAACTTGGGGCATAAACTGAAACAGACACCATGGAGAGCCACTGTTTGCTGGCTTGCTCCTCCGTGGCTTGCTCATCCTGCTGTCTTATCTAACTCAAGATCACTTACCCAGGAGTGGCATCACCCACAGTGGGCTAGGCTCCCCCACATCAATCATCAAACAAGAAAATGCCCCACAGACTTGCCTATAGGCCAGTTTTCCTCCCTCCCTCCCTCCCTCCCTCCCTCCCTCCCTCCCTCCCTCCCTTCCTCCATCTCTTCCTCCCTTTCTTTTTTTTTTCTCCTGGATTTTTGAGCCAATCATATGGAGTTATTTTCTCAACTGAGGCTAGCTTATATTGTGTTAAGTTGACAAAAGAAAAACAAACAAACAAACAAGACTAATCTCTTGTGGGAATCCTGGCAGAGGGAGCAGGGCTGTTTCTGACGCTGTTGCCTGCTTTTGGTACCTTATCCTCCTGCTGAACTGCTTTGTCCATCCTTAATGAGAGGGAATGAACATGGTCTTGCTGCAATTTGATGTGCAATGGCTCTCTGTATACATGGGAGGCCTGCATTTTTCTGAGGAGAGAGGAGGGAAAGTATATAGGGAGAGGAATTGGGGGAAAGACTGGGAGGAGAGGAGGAGGGAGGGAAGGGGAACTGTAAAAAAAGAAAAGAAAAGAAATACACACACACACACACTTAAAAAGATTTTAAAAAGTGTGTGTGTGTGTGTGTGTGTGTGTGATTGTATGTGCACCTGTGAGTACACAGAGGCCATAGGTAAACTTTGGGTGTTGTTCCTCAAGAAATACCCACCTTATTTTCTGAGAGAGTCTCTCTTGCTGGTCTGGGACTCACAAATTAGGTTAGACCGAATGTCCAGCAAGCTGAAGGATCCACCTGTCTCAACCTGCCCAGGGCTTTTGTTATGTGAGTTCTGAGGATCAAACCTACTGAGTGATCCCTTCAACCTGAGAACTTTCTATTTTAAAGCAGGTATAATGGCAAGCCTAGATTCTTCAGACATTTCCAAAGAGCTTCAAAATTATAAAATTTCTTTCAATCCAGCTGCAAGTATACTACAGAAAATACTGGAGTGGGGGGAAAAAGAAGATGACTCTTTAAAAAGACTTAAAAAATATGAATGTCAATCAGGTTTAATCTTCGCCAAGGAACGAACCAGCCCTGACATGTAAGAGCCGAGAGGGGGTGCTGTTTGCCATTCAAGCTATTAGCACATAGGATGCAAATTCTCCCAAACTCAAAATTTCTGTTTCTACAAATGAATATTTTAGTGTGTGTATGCAAACACACATGCCATTAGTATGTGTGGCAATCAGGGAACAGCTGTGTGATGTTGGTCCTCTTCTTCCTTTACATGAATTTCAGAAATCAAGCTTGATTGTGAGGCTTATGGAACAAGTCCTTTACCTACTGAACCATCTCGCAAGCCCCAAAGTATAGAATTTCTTAGAATGCATGAGTGATGGGGAAGAAGGAGAGAACGGGCATCCTCACTGGAGTGGGATCAGCCTTCAGGGAAGGTGAGAACGGGCGTCCTTGCTGGAGTGGGATCAGCCTTCAGAGAAGGAGAGAATGGGCATCCTCACTGGAGTGGGATCAGCCTTCAGGGAAGGTGAGAACGGGCATCCTTGCTGGAGTGGGATCAGCCTTCAGGGAAGGTGAGAACGGGCATCCTCACTGGAGTGGGATCAGCCTTCAGAGAAGGTGAGAACGGGCATCCTCACTGGAGTGGGATCAGCCTTCAGGGAAGGTGAGAACGGGCGTCCTTGCTGGAGTGGGATCAGCCTTCAGAGAAGGAGAGAACGGGCATCCTCACTGGAGTGGGATCAGCCTTCAGGGAAGGTGAGAACGGGCGTCCTCGCTGGAGTGGGATCAGCCTTCAGAGAAGGTGAGAATAGGCATCCTCACTGGAGTGGGATCAGCCTTCAGAAGATTTTCTGCTCTCTCAGCTGAGCCCTCAGCCTCAGGAGAAAGAATGAGGTGCCAACTGTGCAGTGTAAGGAGATCGAAGATGCACCAGGAGACTAATCAGGAGACCCTAAAGGCTTCTTGGGAGGTGGAATTTCTCTCTTCTCTTTCCCCTCTCCCCCACTCTCCCAGCCTCTGTGTCTTTCTCTGTGTGTGTTCCTCTGTCTCTCTTCTCCATCTCTCTTCTCTTCACCTCCCTCTCTGCCTCCCTTCATATCTTGCTCCTTCTGTCAAATGAAAGGTGTTTCAAGTGGTTGCTGGACCAGTGTGACTTTGTAGCTGGCATCACATACAGGCTGGATTTGGTGGCTAGGTTAATCTGAAGCTGCCTGAGCACAGGGAGCCAGAACTGCCTTTGCAGACCGCGGCGGAGTACAGAAGAGCTTGTTTGAACTTCACACAAGTTTAGAGACTCGTTATTCTCACTCCACTGAGCTGTGGAGTGTTTGACTGGACAGATGTGATCGGTTGAAGGCAACCACGGAACTTTTCCTATCACTGCTAGAAGCCCGAGAATCCACTAAGATGAAGAAAGGGAATTTAGCGGACAAGGGAAAAAAATGGCTTCTGGATCAGTTAATATACTGGTTCTGAGAACTGAATACATAATTGAAATTGTGAGCCTGGAGGGTATGTGCATGGGGGGTTGAGGGATTGGAGGGGTTCTAAGGAAGATGCTGAATTTCCAAGCAACTGTTGCTTCTGCCTGTCTCAGGTTCTCTCTGAGACATTCTCAGGAAAGTGGTAGCATTGTGTCTGGGACAGCAGAGGCTGCAAGGAACGAGGAGTCATCTCAGACATATCCAATTTGATTGAGAAACTCTCAGCTAGTTCCAGCCTCACAGATGGAGCTGTGAAGTCACCCCTGTTGTCCAAACTAGAAGGGGTATATAAGTGTTACAGCTCTGAGGGGAAAGCCTTTCCCAATAGAATCGTTGCACCCCTTAGGGGAAAGGTATCCTGTCAGTCAGGAGCCAAGAGGTAACACAAGGTGATGCTGTACAACAAACCTCATGGAAGAGACTTATTAGACAAGACACAAGAGGGTGGCTGCCTCTGCTTGGGTGAGAAGCAGCAGGAACTGAACAGGAGACCGATATATAGGGTTTCTTGGATGAGAAGTTTTTTCAAGGTGATTTCCAGAGTAAGGATTAGTGGGATTTCAAGTCTTGAGCTTAGGACAAACCCAGAGATTGGTGGGTTTTCAAGCTCAGAGATTGGTGGGCTTTCAAACCCAGAAGTGAGCTCCTGCCTTTGCCCTACAGGAGTAGGTCACTGTGGTGGTCCTGGGAAAACAGGATGTGAGTGTGGATTGGACTCCTGAAGGGATATAGACTTACTGGCCTGGCCATCTTGGCTTTCACTCTTGGCTCTCCAATCAGTGGTGAGACAAACTATTAACCAATTTTTTTTTCATGTTAAAAAATAGCCTAAATAATACATACCTATTGTGGTGTTTTAATTAACACTTATAATATAATTATAACATAATATATTATACTATAATTACATTATAACTATAATATATTATAATGGAAATTCTTGTACTTCCATCTTTCCAGTTCACCTACAGTATTTTGTTTCTAAACCTCTGCCCAGGAAGTAGCATTGACAAACCTTTCTGGTCTGTGCTATTTCCTTCACTTTCCTGAGAAGGTGGTTTAATAAATTAATTTGTAGCTATGATAGACTCTGAATTACCTTTTAATGAAGAGTTTAGAAGATGGGAACTGGAGAAATCTCAGACTCTGACCTTTCCACCCGGATAGCCTCTCAGGAAAGCTTAGGGCTGAAGGGCCATGCTAAGCAGCTGCAGTGCGGGTGTCTGCCGGACGGACGAGCCAGTGTTTTGACTAGCCACCTGCTTGGTGCCCCCTCTGTGCCTGGCTCTAAACTGCGAGCTTTGAGATGGAACACCGCACTGCATGGTTGTAATGTCTCTCCAAAGGGCAGGTATCCTCAGCAGAGAAACTTCGATGGACTTCAAAGGAATTTCTTATCCCAAACACACCCCTACGGCAGAAGGTGTTGAAGCTGTTCAAGGTGAGGATGAACAGTAAAAGATTTCTTTTAAAAGGATGAGAAAGTAAAAGATGAACATGTGGCAAGAGGAGCTTGGGGGGAGAGGGGTCAAAGATGAAAAGAGAAGTTACAGACTTCTCCTTGACCTGAGATTCTCCTTGACCGTTCCATCCTCCCTGCCTGCTCGTTAATACCTGTTCTGTTCAAGCAGCACACTGCTACTTCCCACAAATCTGCCAGGTGCTAAAATGGGTGAAAAGAGGTCAAACAGAAATGAGCATTCATGCTCTTTAATTTGGAACTGGCATTTGGAGGTGTTTGTGAGGACTTAAGTTTAATTAATTGACTCCTTAGGAGTAAAGCCAGCAGGTTCTCTTCCATGAATTTTTTTTTTCCTTTAGACCCTTGCAGTTCCCTAAATCTCTTGGCCTGTGGAGGAGGCTGTCTTTAAATAGATTGCTTGTTTCCTAGGAGTCTCTTCCATAGACTGCATGTCGTTTAGCCCATTTACTTTGCAGGGGGATGTACAAAAGTATGCACAGGGCTATTTTGTGGGGATGTGGGATGGCACTAGCTATTTTATAACTGAGCTATGTTTTAAACCTTTCTCCTTCTTTTTAGGAAAGACTGTTGGCTTCCTATTTCATCACATTAAACTCCAGGGAATAACTTCAGTCTTGATCAAAAAGCTTCAGCTCCCAGAAATTCCAAGCTCAGAGCCGTCAGGTCACATGCTAATTGTAATCCCTCTGCTTTTTATTATAAAAAAGAGCTGGGAATGTAATATTCTGTCCTGTCCCTTTAAGAGACAGGCCACGCCCACTCCCTTCCAGCTTCCAGCCTCTGACCCCAACTCACTCTCTCTCTCCCTGTTTGGCTCTCGTGGGGAAGCAGCGGCCTCTTCTCTTCCCTCTCCCCCCTCTCTCCTTCTCTCTCTCTCTATCTCTTCATCTTCTTTTCTTCTCCCTCCATCACCCATCTAATAAATGTTTAACTCTGCATGGAGTGCCTATCCGTCTCTCTCTTGTCCATTCCACACCGCCGCATGGAGACCTGGAGACCAGCCGCATGGTCTCATGCGCAGCCGTCTCTGCCTGGGACTGACTGCTCTCAGATGACCCCCCTCACCACCTCCTGCCGCCGCAGCACCGGCGTGGTCTCGGGGACCTGCAGCAAGCTGCCGGGGTCGTTTTAAAAAATAATAACACTAATCACATGCAGAAGAGCATAGTAGATGTGTAGAAGGTCAGCAGTAGAAGACCGAGTAGTGCTAGTCTCAGGCAAGCACTTGAAGGCCTAAAGGACAATATGAGTCTGTCATAGCTCAGACTCCATGGATGACCAGGACGCCTGCTAGACAAGAAGAAGCCCTAACGCCAGAATGAATCACGGTGTACAAATTTTAGGAAGTGAATTCTGGGAAAGAGGTATGCCTGTGCATCTGTCCCCAGGTGTGTTAGCCTGCGTCCAAAGAAGACTGAAGAGAGATGGAGTAAGGTATTAGTTCCTGGAGATGCTGTGCCATCAGTTCAGGCTCTGGACATGGTACTGATGAAAAACTGCCTCCCTTGGTGTGGCAATGCTCGAAGTGCCGTCGCTGTGACCCTCCAATAGCCTCATCACATGTAAGGACCTGGCCAGGCAGGAGCTCACTATATCACATCTTTAGTGACCATCAACCTCTCATTATAGTTGAAAGTTTTGGAGGGGGCCATGAGAGGAGATAGCTGTACCCCCAACATCCATAATAACTGTGGCAACTGTGAATATTGAGGGAAGTATTTCAGATGTGAAGGACCTCTTTGGAGAGCTTCCAGAATCATCATGTTGTATTACTGTGGCAGAGGAGCAAGATTCCCTGCAGACCAAATCAGATCAATTCAGACCAAATCAGACAAATTCTGTGTATTGACTTTAAGACTTGAGCTATACCCAACTGATGTGTGGTGGGAAATAAAGGCTATGTGTGTTAGGAGAATAGAATCATATTTTGATTATTGAGGAAGAATATGGAAGAGAATGTTGGGTTGCTAAGGATCATGTGACATGGACCCTCGGGCAAGATGATCAGTGACTTTGTGCAGCCCGGGCTCTTCCATTGGTTTAGAGGAACCTGGACGGTCAGCCCCAGGGCTGGTTTGCTGGACCCTGCCTGTCCACGCGCCACTAGAGTGCTGTGTTGCACACAACTCTGAGAGGGTGAACTGATTCAGACCAAGTAGGAACTGGAGTGTAGAAAGGGCTTGCAATTCTGGGTAGAACATGTATTGAATATTGACTATTTGGCTTCCTCAGCATCATCAGTGGTATAGGGATGGTGACTGAATGTGTGTGTGTGTGTGTGTGTGTGTGTGTGTCACTATGGCTCCATGTCTCAAGAGAGTTGTAGGGCTGAGAGCAATCTTTTTTATAATCAATATACTTATGCATTTTTAAAATGAATTATCTCAGTTGTACAAGGTCATGAGATACAGTGCCATAATTTGCCACAGCTATACAATGTATGCTAATCAAATTGGGGTAGTTACCACTTCCTTCTCAACTTTTTTTTAATAATATAGGATAATCATATGCGTTTATGACAAAAATAAACTTAACTGAAAGAGGCAGTGCTGCTCTCTTTTGAGTAGAGTCAATACAGGCAAACCTGCTGTGGCCTTGGAGGCATGGCCCTATGGCTATTCCAACCAGGAGGGCTGGCCAAGGAAGGTGCTCTATTCATTCTCACTAATGGAAGATATGACTATCAAATCTGAACCACTTCAACTCAGAACACACCTCTGTGTTTGGGGGCTTCTCTTCGGATGGAAGACCCCAGAAAGGGAAAACTATTCCTTCCACAAATGAACTTGAAGAAACTTAATCTTAGAAATAATGGCGTTTTACTTTGTTTTCCAGGCTGGTGAAGTAGTATAAAACAGCTCCTTATTTCATTGTGCAGCTAATACGCGTGTGTGTGTTCTCATTTGCTGCTGATTTTCGGTGGTGCTACTATACTGGGCTCAAAAGACTTTGGACATTTGGAGAAATCAGTATCTCCTGCTGCTAGGTGGGCTCTGTGAAGATTCAGAAGAGGCTGCAAACACAAAATAGACAAGTGGGAGAAAAGCTAGAAGTTCAGCATCATGAATTTATTATGAAATGCCTGAAGTAGAAGATAGAACCTGTCTTGAAAACTGAAAATGTCCTGTGCTTTAAATCACTGAACTGTCCCTCTCCCTTCAGCCATCAGCTATGCCCTCTGAACTCTTTCTTTTCACAGCCTCAGTGAAGTCACGACTCACGTCTGGAAGAAGATCAGTAGATCAAATAAGAGACGGAGCTCTCATTTCCAGGAAAACAGAACCAAGCTCATCAAGTCTCCTAAGTTTTGCTGGAAAAAAACCCATCTTCCTGAGGAAGTTTCAGCAAATAGTCGCTTAGAATTATGCGGCATAGTCAGGACCAAGACTCGGAGATGGTGTGTGCTCTTCTTTCAAGTGTTTGATTGCTGATGCCGATCTACGAAACAATAGCTTTCAAACAACAACAGCAACAACAACACATTGTCTTCTGAAACATCAGGCTCTCCCATCCAACTCCTAAGACCAAAACATAGTTTAGTCAGGACAAATTAGATTATATCCAGCAGGTTTCAGAACAAGCAAAAAAATGCCTTATAGACCATCGGTGATAATCAATTGATCAGAGACTGTGTTCATGTCATTGCAAGGATCAATGTTTCTTTACTATTTATGTCTACTGTGAAAACCAGGGATGATAGTATTTCAGAGCCCGAGTAGGTCACACTGAGTACGTTCTCCACTGAAATTAAGGTCTGACTCATGCTAGCCTTGGTTAAAGCTACTAGAAAAGGCCTTTGGGTGGAGTTTTGTGTGCACTGGGTTACATATCAGGGGGTATGCCCCGCCAGCTGTAGTTCTTCTGAGCGAGGGACGTCGGGATTAACACACAACTTCAGGTTCTGCAGACAAGCCTTTATTCCACTTTCTCACACAGTATATATAGCCCTCAGCAGGGGAGGTCGAGCCAGCAAAAGCGGGAAGCTCATCACCATAACCCACATGGCTTAGGGGTAAACGTCCTTAGAAACATTGCTGAAAACACCAGAATGTTCCTGTTTTTGTTCCTGTTTTCAACCAACCACAAGAGTGCAAAACAGATCAAGTGGGGGTGCGAAGGCCTGTCCTCAAGGGACCCAGCAGGGGTAAAAGGTGTAGACTGAGTAAAGGAAGAAGCCAAGTCTTCAACTCATCCCCAAAGATCTCTAGGTCTGCAATGACCCCTTTGCTCAATCTGAACTTGGCCAACGCAATAGATAATCTCCTTAGTCATTTTGTAATATACTACAAGACTGGCCTCTGAGCTCTTCTGTGGGGACATCTGCAGGAAGGATTCACTGGGGGAGTAGATCTTCCCCTACCAGAGTGGGTGGCATCTTCGTGGCATCCACATACAAAGATGTCTGGGGAAAGCAGTATGGCTTGCTTGCCTTCACTTCTTATTGGAGAATACAGCTATCTTTGGGGCTGCTACTGTTGCTGCTGCTGCTGCTTCACTGACATCAGACTCCAGTTTCTTTGGCTTCCAGCGGGGACTGAGTTTAGCAGTGACTTCAGGATCAGATTAGGTCTATTAAGGCATCCATTTTCATGGGCTGAGACTCCCAGTTCTTGGCTCCTCCAGCATGCAGACAGCTGTTGTTGTAACTCCCCGGTTCCTATCGGCCGTAAGCCATTCTAGTAAATCCTCTTTAAAACAAGACATGCATTCTATTGGTCTGCTCCTCTGGAGGGCTAGGACTATCACAAAGAGGACAGAGTTTTGAATGCTGTACCACGCAGTCAGCTATGGTTTCTCCACAGCAAAGGGGGCTGCACAAGCCTTCACTTTGGCTGAAGGTTCAAAGGAAAGGAACACAACCGTGAGTCCCCATCATTCCTCTTAGCTGGGGAAATTGTGTCCCTTGGAGATGGAGGGAGACTTCAGCAGTAGTCTACAGATCTACTTAATGACCCTTATTGAATAAATCCCTTCCCTAAGGCGGGCAGCAGGAGTTTGTTTCTGATATCTAATGCTATGTAACATGTTGCTCCAGCCAACATTTAGCAACAATTTATCATTCCTCTTGTCTCTATGTGTCAAGAACTTGCAAATGGCTTGCCTGGAAGTTCTTTAGAGCATCCTGTGTAAGTGCTGTTGAATGGGGGCTGATGCTGCTGAGGACGTCCCCAGAAACTTTTGCTCTCTCTCTTTGGAGCCTTGGGGTCTTTGCAGGTGATTTTTGTGTTTCTTGGTTTGGCCTTCCTCACCGCACTGTGTTTTAGAACGTCTTACCTGGAAGCACAGAGCGCCATAGTTTGTTGTCTCATGAGATCCTGGAAAAAAATTGTATGGCATTTTCCAACCTAGGCTCAGATGCCATACAGCGCCATGTTGCCAACATCCTGCTTTCAACACTGTGTCTGGGGCCACCTCAGTTTCAGGGTAAAGAGACTTCTCATCTTGGGAGAAGTGACAAGTTCCATAAGAATTTGTATAATGGGGCAATTTTGGCAGTGCCAAAGTTAAACATTTAATGATAGTAATAAATCCAGTGGAAAGATGTAAAAATAATGGTACAGTGAAAGCCTTTTAATTCTTTTCACCATACGCCTGCATACATGGTTCTCTCCGTTTGCAGACTGGTTCTGTTTAGAAACCAGCCCCCACGTCTGAACCATCTTTCCATGTGACATCTTCTAGGAACAAGAAGCTGTCACTCCATTTTCCCCTTCCCTTGTCTATCTACCTCCCTCTGACACTCATTCACTGCCACTGCCTTTGTTCAAATCTCTCATCTGTTTCCTTGGAGCTGTGGCATCACGGGATATCATGGTGGAGGAAGACTAGTCACAGACGGGTGGGGACTAGGCTTCCCTTCATGAGCATGTTGCCAATGACATGGCTTCCTTCCACAACACTCTACCTCTTAAGAGTCTTGTCACCTCCCACTAGCACCATGGGCTGAGGACAAAGTCTTCAACACTTGGGCCTTTGCGGGAAAATCAAAATCTAAACTATAACAGCACTCAATGTGTAAGTTCCTTCCAGAATATTCTACCAGAGGTGAGAAACTAATATAGATATGAAACCTAGCATTTATACTTAAATGAAATATTACACGAGACTACAGAAAATGTCAGCTAAACAAAGTTATTCTTATGTCACAAAAGCCAGCTGAATAAATTCCAGCTTTTGTATGTTATCTTTCTGTATTTTTATATCCCAGAACACACAGAACTTAGTACCAATCCTCTCTTTGATTTGCAGCAGAATTAGAAAAGGATGAGAAGAAAGAAGAATATGTTTATCTTTCAATACCTCTAACCTCAGTTTTGGACCACAGGGGCACCACTGGCTTCCCTTCTCTTACTTGGCTGAAAAAAATGTCAAATTTTTTTTCATGTGTGCCTGAAACTCACCTTCCAAGCTGGCATTAACTTTGCTACCAGGCAGATTGTGCTAGCTCCACACAGGACAGAACTTTGGATTAGTTTGGTTAAGACTAATAGGTTTCCATCTCTGAAGTGCATCCATGTCTCCCAGGAGGAAAACAGAGACAGCTCCATCGTGTGAAATGTGGGCAACTAAAACCATCCCTTAAGCCTCAGGGCTTTGCTCTTAGGTAATGATTCAGACACTTTTTAGCATCCCTGTCATTTTATTTAATCACATTCAATCCCACTCTAGGGGTCGGAGATGGTTAAACTTTTTGTTTTCTCTTGCCAAGAATGTGGCAGGAAGTATGCCGCCAGCATTTGCTCAGGGGCCAACAAAAAGATTCGTTTTTGAAAACACGGTTTTCAAAAGAGCATCAGAATTGCTTCACTGTGGTATCGTTCAGTTGAGCTTCAGTCTGTTTCTATCAAATGTGCGGCTTACAATTTAAATGATAACAAACGGGGCTCCAGGCTCTTGTATGATGCAGAACACTTTTTAGCAATGCCTGGCAGTATAATCAATGTGTTTTCACAACCCAAGGCGCAGAGCGCTTGATGGAAACCGGCTGTTCCAGAGCGACATTGTATTCTCGGGCTTTCATCCAAAGTGAATGTCTTTGAGAGGAACTTTTAAAGGCAGTGATTAAAAGCTTCAAAGCAATAACATTAAAGGAGCTAAGTGATGAATATCTGTACATTTCAAACTCTATTCTGAAGTCTAAGGTGTTAAAAGCAAAGAATTGTTCGCTGTTACACAGCTTTTACACCTTTTACTTATAACAGAGTCATTTTCCAGTTTGCCATCTTCCTGACAGTGGGGGATCGCTGGGAAGACGGGCTTGAATCTTTATTTGAGCAGCTTCAGATTATTCTCACTTCAGGGTCCACAAGACTCAAAGAGGGAGCTCTGGTTCTAGCTGGTGTGTTATTTTCTTACAGAACTCAAACTCGCAATAAAGAGTAAGACTTGGGAATCTTTTAAATCCATGACTATTAGAAGCAGCACTAATACAAGTTTTGAATGCTCCCTCTAGTACCTTAAAGACTCTAATGGGAGGGAAAATGGAAAAGGGAAAGAAAAAGGGACTAGGCAGGAGGGCAGGATGCTAGCTGGGGTCTGCCAGGGCCTCACATCTCTCATCCTGGTGCCCCTGCTATCCTTGGCAGCAGTTGGTTGTCACAGAAACACAAGTCCTCCCAAGGACTTGCTATGGTCTCATTTTCTCCACCTTACCAGCTTTTCTTCCTTAATTGTCCTCCTTCCTGATCTTCCCATGATATTGCTGGAACTCTACAGTGCAGGGAACACATTTATTTTCCACCTCAAGAATGACTCCTCTGATCCCTCAATACAATACATACATGAGACTCACACACAGGCTGCTCACAGCTTCCAGTCCGTATGTGGGCAGGAGGCAGCTGGATCCAGGTTTCTCATGCCACCTCACCACAGCTGAGTCCTGGGAAGTCCGTGAAGTGCCAAGCTCCGCCTTTTCATTTTATTTTCACATCATTTTTTCATTACTCTGTACTCATCAGAAATATGTGAGCTCTTATTACAGCCTCTCGTCTGCTCATGCCCCGCTACTGCCTTGGGAGACAGTGTCTTGGGAGCACTAGGAAAGCCCGCTAAGCCAACATTTGATCATTGTTTATCCATATTTCAATGACCCCTCACCTCTTACTCTCATTGATTATGGCTACAGTTTTGAGCTTTAAGTTTCCTAGAACTCCCTGGTCCTATTTTCTAACCAAAATCTTCTTGGCTCTTTCTTGATCATACCAACATGCCTTTTATATCTCAACAGAGTTATCCTGCTGTTATAGCCCTCCCATTCTTTCTCCCCTCCTTATAGATTCTGTCTTGCATGGGGATCATCCGAGCCACTCTTAGAAACACCTTAGTCTTTGCCTGCTTACGCTTTAGTAGTACCAGCTCCAGGAGAAATTAGCACAGCTCCCCATTTTCTGCTTTCATTCCTGACACTTGAGGGATGCGGGCGAAAATCAGCTTTGTAGACAGCATTACAGCCTCTGGGCAGATGCCCAGATGTCTACACACTCTTTTGGCTTGTTCCTGTTCCAGCGCCTCTTCCATTCTTCTCAGCGATGCTCTCTAAATGTTAGCCTCCTTCTCGTGCCTGCGGTCTGCACCTGTCTTCCTCCTCCCAGGAGAGCTTGCCGCTAGGCTAGCTTCATCAGGAAAGGAGGCATCCAGTTGCTGCCTACCTCCACGTTTCATCTTTTAGTTTTTTAAAAAATCATCCCCTTTCTTCTGTTTCTGTATCTGAAATGATGATGGATCCCTCCTACAGACTGAAGTCCTCACTCCCACTTTTCTCAATTTGATCACGGAGTTCGGTGCTTGTCCTAGCTCATCCATGCAGTTGGATCACTCCCATTATTTGACATTTTCCTCTTTGCTTCCCTACCCATTCTCCTGAGCCATGTGTGTTGAGTAGATAAGGGTCAAACTCTCCGTTTCAGCTGCTAGTCATCTGGTTTCTACTTCTGCTATCTTTTCTAAAATTATATTGGCTGCTGTTACATTGCCCTAAACAGTGGACTTCTAAGGACTGCATGTCCTCTGGGTGTATGGGGCTTTGCACTTACTGCTCATGGTCACAGGGCTGCTCGTCTGGAGATGCCTGAGTTTGTCTCTCCCTCAGTTGTTCTTTAAAAAGCCACTATGCAGTACAGGAGTCACCAGTCCCCTGTTGTCTACTGGGCACTTAATGTGGTGAGGCACATTCAATGTTTTGAGAAACACATCTGAATATATGGAGTTAAAAAAATTCTACTAATGTGGATTTCATTTTTTGACTTCTTCATTTTTAAAAGGAAGCTGCTTAAAAGTTTCCAGAGATCCCCATTCCTTCCATTATCTTTCTTAGTTTCTCCCATGTTGCTGCTGGAGGTCTCGGCCCCATGGTCTCTGCATCGGCTCCTGCCTTGAGTACCTGCCCTGGCTTCCCTGGAACTACATGCTGTAAACTGAAATAAGCCCTTTTCTCTCTGAATTGCTTTTGGTCATGATGTTTTTTCTCAGCAATAACTAGGACAGCTCCTATGATCTATGATGGCAGGTCAATAGTCTGTGTGTGTGTGTGTGTGTGTGTGTGTGTGTGTGTGTGTGTGTGTGTGTGTATGGGGGAGAGAGAGAGAGAGACAAAGAGAGAGAGAGAGAGAAAGGGAGAGAGAGAAAGGGAGAGAGAGACAGAGAGAGACAGAGAGAGAGAGAGAGAAAGGGAGAGAGAGACAGAGAGAGAGAAAGGGAGAGAGATAGAGAGAGAGAAAGGGAGAGACAGAGAGAGAGAAAGGGAGAGAGACAGAGAGAGAGAAAGGGAGAGAGAGACAGAGAGAGAGAGAAAGGGAGAGAGAGACAGAGACACACACACACACACACACACAGAGAGAGAGAGAGAGAGAGAGAGAGAAGAGGAGCTTGGTCATTATTACTCAGGAGGTTATCATGACACATCTATGTATTTTATTTTTAATACCGAATAAGAAGTCCTCAAGGAGCTAGCTGATAGACCCGGTCTAGCTGCTGCAGCATAGAAAGCTGTGTTTGGACATCCCTATCTTTGCCTTCCAGAAGCAGGCTCTTCTCCACAGTTAACAATGCCCTCGGAGCCCAGGTTTCTCCCTAGCTTATTTACAGGAGCATGCCCAAGATTTTCCTGAGAAATGACCTTCAGCCTGGTTTCTCGGAGGAAGACGGCAGGTGGATCTCTTCTATGTTATTAGTCCATCCTCTCAATTCTGAAAACTGCCCCTTTGGTCATTTTCCTCTTCAGACAGTGCCGGTTCCCTGGAGATTTTTCACTCCGCATCATCTATTGACCTTCCTCTGAGAGGTTATTTCTCATTTCTCCGCCAGCTTGCCGCATGGCCCCTTTTGCACTTTCAGGTTTTTAGGGTGAGTTCTTTCTTGTGTGAGCTCTGTGCCTCAGGCTGTATTTTACTCTGAGGCCAAGTCTCTCCTGTGAAAGAGCATCTTGCAGCCAGGATAAGATGAAATAAAAACCTCCTAGGTTGTCCTGCAAGTTCTTGAAGTCCTTGTTTCAGGTTTTTGTGTTTCAAGTCTCACACAGTTTAACCTTTCAGGACTTCTCTTTCTGTTTTGCAAGCACTTTCTCTAAAACTAAAGAAATATATATGCTGCACTACAATTCCTGCAGAAATGTCAAATGGCATTCAATGTCCTCCTTAGACAGGTTCCTTACTTTTGTTGGTGCCTTGGAAGCTGTGCATTGATTTTCAATGCTGTTTAGCAATTATGGTTTATTCTTGGTTTGAAAGAGCACTGATATAAGTGCATAAGAAATTAAGGAAGAGTCCTGTTAGTGATGCTGTAAAAATTAGAAAGAAAAATAGTATAGAAGAAAGTTTGACTCGGAAGTTTGACCTTGAAGGTTTGACCTTGAAGTTTTAATGCTAGGGGACATTATTTACCAAGTTACAATTTCCATGGTTGTTTTAGATTTCACTCAAGTACTCAGTTCAGCCCAAAGTAAATAACAAAGTATGTATCTGATATGGGAAATAAATACAGTAAGTATCTAAACAGGAAGATGGGGAAGCTGAATGAATTCACTTCTTTTTTCCTTGTTCTAGAAATGTCTATACAAACCAAGGGAAGAAGTAAGAAGGAGAGATCCTGGAAATTAGAATAGCATCCTGAAGGTTCTGGAGTGATGGCTCAGCAGTTAATTACTGCTTGTAGTGGCATTTCAGTTGTATTTTAATAAATACAGCTTGCCTGAAGATCAGGAAAGTAAAACAACCATACTGGACAGCCTTACAGATGAGGCAGTGGTGGCACACACCTTTAATCCCTGTAGCCACACTAGGTTGCCATAGAAACCAGGTGGTAGTGGTGCACACCCTTAATCCCAGAACTAGAGAGGAATATAAAACAGGAGGAGACAGCTCACAGTCTCAGTCTCATTCTGAGGATTCCTGGAGGCAGGATCACCATTTTCAGACTGAGATCGTGGTAAGAGCCAATGACTGGCTGGCTGCTTTGCTTTTCTGGTCTTCGGGCTGAACTACAATATCTGTTTTTAGTAATCATGCTTCAACTCTCTTGCACAAGATCAGTGTTTGGTGGACAGCACCCGCATGTGGCTGATCACCATCACCTGTAACTCCAGCTTTGGGGGATCTGATTCCCTCTCCTAGTCTCATTAGGGGACCTACACCCGTGAAATGCACATAAATTCACACAGGCACACATCCATATAAACAAATGGACAGCTAAATAAAGATAAAGATAACATTCCAAGAAGCCTATTTATAAACCGGCAATTTGTATGTAGCCCAGAGGCTGTGCTACGTGTATGTAGCCAGCAGGTTGCGAGTAGTCTCCCATTCTTTCACTGTATCTTTTTTATGACACGCTAGTTTGTAGATTATTTGAGAAAGTAAAGCACAGTATCAACATCAATTTGGTTTTATTATAAAATAAATAAATTGACAAGTATGATGGAGTATGATCAAGCTAGGATTGGTGGGGAACTCTACCTGTCCCTAAGAATGAAACACACTCATCCCAAAGCAAAGTGATACCATGGGGTCTGGCCTGTTCTTTGTGAGAAGAGTATGGAGAATGGATGAGCATTCCCTAACTTCTGTACAAATTGCCTGAAACTGTGGTTTGCTCTGTTATTGTTTGGGATACTAGAAGAAAGGAATCAGTCTGCTGGTTAAGCTCAGGGTGGCAGCCAGGGTGCTGCTGCTGGAGCCTGGAGGGTGGGACAGTCCCACTTGTTTTCCAGCTTCTAGAGGCCACCTCTTTCCTGGGCTCCATCTCCATAGCACATCTCCCCCGTCTTTCCCCTGAATCAATCTTCACTTCTGTTTCTTGGACTTTTCCTTTGTCCCTTGTAAAGACAGTTATGATAGTCCTCCATATTCAGTTAATCAGATCTGCCACATAAGGTAACATGCCATAGGATCTACAGGTTAAAATGTGGGTATCTATGGGGGGGGAGCTGGTATCCTGACTGCCATAAGAAAAAAAAATGTTCAATAGTCTTTAAGATCTTGAAGTTGTGCTTTTTTTTAAAAAAAAAGCTATCACTTGTAGTTATATCCAACTCAAAAGCCACATGCAATGAAAGATAATGCCTCCCAACACAAAATTATAAACTCAAATCATTGTGAGACTTTTTAAAAAGAATTTTTATGTTTTGTAACCTGATTGTGTATTCTCCAGTATGAACTTTTCAGATAACAGCTGGGTGTCACAATGTCAAAAGCATAGACAGGCCCTCTAGAGCAGGCAGATTTCATCCTCACACGTGAGGAAGGAGGTTTGAGAGCGAGCATAAAAAGTTTAAGTTGGAGCCACTGCAATCATTTCAATATTTACCGCATCCATATCAGAGTGGTCTCTGTCCTAAAAGGTTTATTTATGGGGTTTGGACTTAGGACTTTGGCTTTTAAACTTATACTACTGCTTGCAATGGAAAACGAGGGCAGAAAAATCTAGATGCTGTGGCATAAATCTTAGGAGTGTTTTACTTTTTCTGGACTTCTTCCCAGCAAAAACAACATTTTCCGTTTATAGTCTGTGCCATTTTGAAAATGACTTGTCAAGGTTTCTTGGGGCTGGTCAATGACTTTCAAATATTCTTACGGGTTGACTAGATTAATTTTATGCCTACCTTTTCAAACACATTAAATCAAGATGAAGATAGTTCGGTTCTTACTCAGACCCACATTCTGTACTGATGTTCTATTCGAAGGAAAAGAGAAAGGGAAAAATTCAAAATAAAAAAGGGTAACAGGAACAAATGATTTCCTGAAACTGAGGCAAACACTAGTTTGCAAAGAGCAACACAGGCTGAATAGATATGGACCACAATGTCTGGGTAATGGCACTCACCCCTATTATACAAAGTAATTTTTATAAAATAGTATTTTTCTTATTCTTTGAAAAACTCACATATTTGTGGAATATATTTTGATTATACTCATCCTCTACTACCTCCCTCCAACTTACCCTAGAAACCTGGCCCTGTCTTCCTCCAAAATCCACCTCCTCAACTGTTTATTTGCTAATAACCTTGAGTCTTATTGGTGTTGCTTACAAGCACATGACAATGGGGCACAGGTAACCTACCGGTGCTGTATCCCAGAGGACAGTGACTTTCTCTTCCTCAGCAGCTATTAACTGCCAGTTGTCCCTCTTTCAAGGGTGTAGCCATGGGGCCACATCTTCCATTCATGTTGGAATCTTGACTGGCTCAATCTTATGACAGTCTCGTGCAGGTAACCACAGCTGCTGTGCTTTGATGTGTGCAACAACCACGCCAAGTCCAGAAGTCAGTGTTCCACGGCTCTCCTGCCCATCGGTCAGTTCTTGTATTCTTTCTGTCCTCTGTTCTGAAATGCTCTCTGATCTTGGATTTGGGGAGGTTGCTATAGATGACTCACCCACAGCTAAGCACTCATTTATACTTAGCATTTTGACCAGTTATGAATCTCTGTATTAACCACAAAGAGAAGCTTCCCTAACGAAAGTTGACAGCAGTACAAATTTATGGTCCTAAACAGATTTAGAAGGTGCTTTGACAATGTAGCTATGTAACGAAACAATACTAATAGGTACAAGGTTGCCTTTTGTTGTCTAGGGGTGATGTAGGGAGCCTCAGGAAGCCATCACTGGCTGCAAAGAGCTCTATGTTGTACCTTCCTAGGTTTCTCATTGAGCCTGTTTTTTTTTTTCTAGACTGTCATTTCACTTGCGTGCACCTGAGCTGCTCTCCCTCCATAGCCTGACTATGGAATCATAACAGGTAACCACTGACATCTTCAGAATAAAGATCCAGACTAGAGCAGTATCAGTTCATTAACTTGCCAAAGTTCCACCACAACCCCACCCTCTGATGGTTTATCATGTTTTCTGTCATAATAAAATAAGTCTTGGGAAGGTCTCTTGTAAGAGTTTTAGCTCCTAATACATATGTCAACATTTTCATTCTTATAAACTATCTTCATATTAGTCATCAAGTTACTCACAAAAATCAAATGATCCTGAGTCCTAATTTACAAGTTTAAGGCAAATAAGATTTTTATTTTGTATTTCTTTGTTTTTTTTATTTCAGCTTATGAAAGAGGATAAGAATGCATTTTTATAAATTATTTATTCTTTTATATTTTAATGCATATTTAACATACTTTGATATATTCCCATTATTTTCTTATTACTCTTCTCCCACTCTAAGCAAATCCTTATTTATCCCATCTCCCCTTCATTTATTTTGTGTGTGTGTGTGTGTGTGTGTGTGTGAGAGAGAGAGAGAGAGAGAGAGAGAGAGAGAGAGCATTTAATTAGTCTGCTTGCATAGACAAGGAGTGGATTTATTTACTTAGGTAAGGGCAACTTACTAGTGTCTACACTACTGAGTAATGTTCCTCCTCCCCCAACAATCACTAACTGCTTCTAGATTCTCAGGGAATGGTTGGGCTGAGTGAATTCCTCCTCTCCTCCATGATGGACATGGTCTTGAATGGGTATGGTACAGGTGACCACCATTTCTGGGAGATCATGTGTGTAGCAGGAAGTCATGTCTAGGAGACAGGTTTTCACAGCGTTCTCCCTACCTCTGCCTCTTTCTGCTCCCTCTTCCTGCACGTTCCCTGAGTCTTAGGAGGGGTTGGTGTAGATGCCTCATTTAGGGCTGAGCACTCAACAGTCACTTGTTCTATGCACTTTGGAGGAATGTAAATTTTAAGTCGAACTATGTTATCATTTGTTTCCACTGATGTTACTGAATGTCTGCACTGGTATGTGTCTACTACATGGACAGAGGCGTTTCCATTTTAGTGAGCCTAAGAATTCTATTTCACCTGATTTCATCAGTGTTTGCTAATTTTTAGAAGTGTATGTATTCAATCAAATGGTATTGATTTTGTGTGAAACTAACAGAAATATACACAATAGTTATATATTTATATGTTTTCAAACACAATTTTTATGGAAACTAGTTTTCCTTTCTAGAGCTCTAGATTATTGTCTATCTCTTTCTTGGAGTTCACTAAGAATCTAGTTATTGGGGTGCCAGCGTGATGGATCAGTGGTTAAGAATACTTTCAGCCCTTGCGGAGGACCCAGGTTCAGTTCGCAGCACTCACATGGCAACTAAAATCTACCTGTGGCTCTGGTTCCAGGGGACTCTGATGTCCTCTTCTGACTTCCACTGGCACTGAACACATGCAGTCCACTTACAAACATGGAGGCAAAATCCTCATACATATTAAATTAGATTAAATAACGCTTTAAAAAGAAGTAACTGCTTATTAGGACCCACTAATTTTATTTCACGACCAGCAGCATGAATAAGTATAACAAACACCATAAAGAGCTGGTTTTATATGGAAAGAGAAAATATGATGCGGAGAGCTAACTTTATTTCAGGTGAGAGAAAGAGCACGCAGGCAACCCAAATTAATTGCTTGAACATATTGAATTATAAAAAAGATTAAAAGTTAAATCATTGACTCATAAAGATTACAGCTCAAGTTTTTGTGAAACTTAATTTGGGTGACTTTACAATGCCTTTTAGATAGACAAATGATGTTTGGTAATTCATTTTATCAGTAAAAATCAGATTTTCTAAAACTGCTGAAATGGTTCATCTTTCCATTGTGGATGAACTTCCCTTGTCTGCTACACTGCTTATCCTCCCTGCTCCCCTCACCACCTACCCTCCACCTTCCCCATCCTCATCCCCATCCCTGCTACACTGCTTATCCTCCCTGCCCCCCTTACCACCTACCCTCCACCTTCCCCATCCTTACCCCCATCCATGTGTCTAGTTAAAGGCACACAGAAGTTTACAGCAAGGGCATGTACAGATTTACATCTAAGGCACACATAGATTTACATCGAGGGCATCAATGCAGGCTAAATTCATGTGTCCAGTGACATATAATATCTATACCTTTTTCCTGTCCTTTGCAACCAGAAGTAAAAAAGAAGCCTCAAGGACTGAAGAGTTTTGTTTTAGGAGTGTTACTTGAGGCTGGTAGAAGCTTCACCAAGTAATGTGCCTGAGAGAGAAGACATTAGTGGGAGAGGTAAGGTTTTCCCCAGTGGAAGATGAAGTTTACATTTGCACGTGTGCTGAGAGTCGGCTATAGATGCCTAAGTCCAGACAAGATAGAGGTGCTTTTTACTGCTATAATTCAAATGTCAAACAAGACTACATTATAAAACAGGAAAAGAGATCTAATCTCACTCACCTCTTCCCATTGACCACTTTGTGGCCACGTTTGAAAAACCTTGTGGAGAGCAACGGCTCTCAACCTGTGGGTCGTGACCCTGTTGGGGTTGCATATCAGATATCCTGCATATCAGATATTTACATTATGATTCATAACAGTCATAAAATTACAGTTAAGAGGTAGCAATGAACTAATTCTCATGGCTGGGGGGTCACCACAACATGAAGAACTGTATTAAGGGTGACATCATTAGGAAGGTTGAGGACCACTGGTTTAGAACTTTCCCCTACAACTTCGGTGCCTCTGTTTTGGGAGTGCCTAAGGCATCCTTCATCCACCCACAGCCTAGTCCAGCCACTTGGAAGAAATGAGTCATGTTGGCTGGCAGTTTGTGCCCATGGGCATTCCTTAACCATGTATAAAGCATTCCTTCTACGGAAACACATTTTTCTTACCTCATTCCTCAACACGTTTTTCTTGAATATAAATAACTTCAATTCATCTTCACTTTTATACTGCTTTAGTTGCTGCTTCTAAATGCATTTCACTAAACTGAGCAGCATGCTAAGTGGGTGACCTTCACATCCTTGGACAGGAAAAACTCCAGAATGAGAACTGCTGCAATTGCCCTTTAAGTGAGAAGCCAAAGCACAAAGATGGCCAGGGCGGTTGTTCATATACACACTGCAGGCCCGGGGCACCTCTCAGTAGGGTTCCACTCAATTTCTTAACTGGTTTTAGATTCTAGGCTTTGGGAAGGAGGTCCCTGAGTATATGAGTGAGGGGTGAACATAACATTTACTGAGTGTCAGGAATCGTGTGTCCTTAGTCCTTCAAAGGACACAAGCAACCCCTTCCCTTCACTGACAAATCCTGACTGTGATACACTTTCTCATACATACTTTCCTTTCTTCCAACACATCTGTTCCCCAGGATTCATAGAGAATTGGCTTGAAGACCCCCAACTCCTGCGAATGCAAAAATCAGGAGATGCTAGGGTCCCTAATATAAACAGCACTCTGTGCATGAACTCTGCACATCTGCTGAGGGACCTGAAAACACCTATAACCCCTCAAATCCATAATAGTTGATATAAGACAAATGCTCCTGAAACAAATGTTTCTGTATCGTTTAGGGGAAGTGAAAAGAGAGAAGCTTTTTATGTCATTATAAAATAAATTTTGACTTGTTCTCTGAGAATTTCATACATTTTTGTATTCACAGAGAAAGGCTGTTTCCTCTTGGGAAGCATAGGATCACAAAAGGTGTAAAACATAAGTTAAAGTAGAAAATCTAGTCACTGGGCTAGAGGAAAACATTTTAAATAGCTACTGTTGGGCTAGAGACTCACTTAGTGGTATACAGCTTTTGCGAGGCCCTAGGTTTGCGCTCTAGTTTAGAGAGAAAGAAAGGGACAAAGAACTCTAATATAATATCAATGCTGATCGTGGAGAAGTCATTGTTTTTTGGCCACTAACGTGTACTAATTAAAGTAAATCTGAAATATTTTTCATTTAAAAATTATTATTATTATTATTATTATTTTTATTTTTTGAGACAGGGTTTTTCTGTGTAACTTTGGAGCCTGTCCTGGCACTTGCTTTGTAGACCAGTCTGGTCTTGAACTTACAGAAATCTACCTGATTCTTCATCCCAAGTGCTGAGATTAAAGGTATGCGCCACCAATGCCTGGCTTGCCAAAGAACTATTCTGGACTCCCATTAATATACTTTCACTTTGAAACAATCCCAAGAAAATATCACCTTTTAGACATAGCCTTTAGTTATATATGGAAACTAAGAGTCACGACTTAGAAATTATTATAATTAATTAAATAAATATTTTCCAGTTGTAACTACATTTAAAAAAAATAATTCAACTCTTCGGGCTTTCCAGTAAGATTCCACAACTTCTCTAAGTTGTTTTCAGTTCAAGAGAATCTAGAAGATTGCTTTGTAATCTATTTTTCATTATTTCCTCTGCTTGCATATTATTCACCAAAGCTCTGTGTCCTGGTACGGGAAACGCCTCCATAAATTACAGCTGAAATGTGCTGGGTGTCTATAGGAAGCTCTATGGGAAGCAAATTACTTTGAATCTTCCTTCCTTAGATTGATGCTTTCTTGGTAGCTTCTGTTGCTAGCATCCGTGGCAACTTTTGGAATTAGAACGCAGCATCTAACATGACTACCCAACAAATGACCTGAACCAAGTTCACTTTGCTTGGAGACATCAGGCTGAAATGGTGGCTGCGGCAATTCAACTTTTATCTACAAGGTTTTAACACATTTTAAGGTATAAGATTGGTTTGCCCAGGAGGGTGACACTGTGTGCTTGGATAAAGAAAGTTGTGAAGGTGATGACATTTGCGCATGAGAGACAGAAAAAAGGCCTAGACACTGAAAAGTGAAACATAAATCATAGAAAATTGCCAGTGTTGGTCTCACAGGATTCAGCCTGTGAAGGGGCTAATTCGTCCTCTGTTTGTTTGCCTGTGGAGCACTATCTCCTGTATCCTAGACTGGCCTTGAGCTCTGAGTGGAGCCGATGATGAGGATCACCTTCCTCCTGCTGTCACCTCCTTAGGGCCAGGGTAACAGTTGTGTGCCACCATGCCTGGTTTATGAGGCTCTGGAGACAGACCTAGGGCATTCTTTGTCCATACTGGGGGAGGTCTCTACCCACTGACCACATTCCCAGCTCCACTAATTCATCCTTATTAACAATACAAGCATAGAGGAAAATATTAAAAGGATAACTCCTAAATATAAGCACAGGCTACTCCCTCCTCTCAGGAGTGGGACCCTCATCTGGGGAAGCATTACTGGTCTGCTTGTCCAAGGCGTAGGCTTTCTTTACCCCACCTCTAAATGGCGCCAGTTTGGAAGCAGAGGCTCACAAATAGGACTGAAGAAAAACTGCTGACAACATGCATTGGCATGTCTTCCTTTCTCTGATATGCAAAAGAGAATTGTGCCTCTTCAGACCTCGGGTAATCCTTACAGATACTGATAACCAAAACATGCCTGCATGGGGTATTGGCTGCTCTAGACCTGGCCATCACAGGATCTGCATACCACAGTCTCCAAATTTGTGGTTCTGAGATTTTCTCCTGTGGTGCTGACTCTGCTGTCCTTCCTCACTCACTAGGTTTTGCAGGAAGGTCTTTCAGTGTTGGTAGACAACTGTGGCTCTTCTCAGTCAGTGGGGGCTGTAGTCTGGCACTTTTGGGAACACATAAAAGCGAAACTACCTTTGTACCTCTTGCTTGTTAGCTTTCTTGTTTTTAAAAACAGGCATTGATGGGTCCAGCTTACGGCTTGCCTTAGGCTGTGAAATGTCAAAGAAGTGTGAGCATCAAGCTATTAAATCAGAGAGAGAGAGAGGGAGAGAGAGAGGAAGGAAGGGAGGGAGAGAGAGCGATATTGTGCCATGTGTCCTACACCATAGTTTTGGGTTATAGTTTAGATGTGGTTCAGGCGTGTCCCCCAAAGTTTTGTATGTCTAAATGTAATTCCTATCGTGTATCTAAAAGGTAGAAAAGGGGGACTTTGAAAATAAAGTAGAGTTAAAGTTCAATGAGGTCATCTGGAGAGAAGGGGGGAAGAAGGGAGGGAGGGGGGAGAGAAGACAGCCAGTCATATGTGCTCTATCACTTGCTGTGTGGTGCCTTGTGCCACCTCAGGACTCTGCCAGTAAAAAGATCATTATCAGATGTTGCTGTTTGGCCTTGGACCTCTTTAATTATGAGTCAAAAGAAATAATTTATGAAGTTACTGTCTCAGGTACTTAATTATAGTGGAACAATATGGACAATGTAGGCTCTGTTGTCATATGTTTTTGAAAGGATCTGCAGTGATCACTAGAACTGTAACATGTGTGTTTATGGTAGTGAGTTCTGGGGAACACAACACAAGACCTTGGTCCCTTCTTAAGACAATACATGTATATTTAGGAGAGAAAAGGACCTACTCTCCACCTTGATATCTGCCATTACTGTCCCCCATCCCTAAATGGTGTGTGGCATCAGGAACTCAAGTCCTTGCTTTATGGATGGATTTAACAATGTGAAAATAAGCACAGACTGTTTATCTGAGAACAAATAAGTATATCTAACCAGAACTTGCTGTACTGAGGGATTGGGTACATCATTTGCATTTGCCAAACAGGCTGATGCAGGCCAAAACGGTTTTCAGTGGGGAAAATGGGAAGACTCAGGTGTGTCCCGTTGGAGGCCTCTGCTTCCATCTTTCTCTATTCTTTGTGTCATTGAGAAAACGGTTCTCAAAGTTTGGTGTTCATAGACATAAGAGAAACTGTCCTACATGGTTGTTGAGTCATTGGATAAGAGTATGATCTGTATAATTTGTGTTTCTTGATTGCTGAGAATTTTTTAAAAATTAAAATATCTGTTTAGGCATGTTTCATCAAGCCTCAAGTCTCCCATGTTTCATACCTTATTTTAGACAGTAAAAAAATCATGTTAAGCTCTCTTGGAATAATTTTAGATTCTCCTGTGTTCTTTGTCTTCTAACCTTCTTGGTTTATATAAAAGAATATTATTGGTTATGTAAATGTTCATGACTATTAATAGTGCCTTGGTAGATGTTATATCTAACATTCTGGAAGCCTCATTCCTAGTACTGGGAGGAAAATCCACAAATATGAGGCAATTGGAAATGAAAACATATGCTTACTAAACAAACAATTTGTTCTCAATGTCAAGCCATCCAGTTTTGGTGAAGCAACCACCCTTTTCAGAACAGATCTGAAGCAATAGCGTGGAACCATGACTCTGTGCAGTTTCTTCAGCCCTCCTGGCCAGGGTGAACATATAGTCATTGTATATGAGATACTGAAGTGCATTTACTGAAGACCATCCTGCTCCCAGGGCTTTTTGCCATGGTGATGGTCTTTGTTTTATGTTCTTATGACTGTACTGATAACCAGGTGAGGCTGCCATGGGTTGAGTATCTCTCTGCTATACACTGCTTGCCCTGGCTCTCTACGAGATGCTAAGATTGCAAACAAAACAAAACAAAACAAAACAAAAAAACCAAAAAACAAAACAAGGCTTAGCAAATTGCTGTTATATTCCTCATTGAGTTAAAATTCCTTGAAGATTATTTTATTGAATTATCTTTTTGACAGTTAATCATTGTGTAAAAAGAAGAAGTAAAGAAGGAGTGTTGGTTGCTAGGTGCTAATTAAAATGGGAACTTCTAGGAACTGAGCAAGAGCTAACCATGAATTTTATCCCTGACCCTAAAGACCTCTAGTGGCCAAATCTTTCAGTTAACTGTCTAACAACAGTTGTTTCTTCTCCCTGGTATAAGGTCTTAGATGACAATACAAGAAAAAGGAGAAAACACAGACTATGTAGCAAGCTCCAAGCTCTTTTATTTCCTAAACCAATTGCGGGAGGCATCTTGTCATTTCCACACTGACTTTATTATGATACAAAGTAATGTGTGTAATTTCAATTTGTAATGGCTAGCTGGTTAATGAGAAGACGCAAACATCAATCTCGAGAATTTGCTGAGATTCTTCACCTAACTAGGGGTAATTATACATGGGAATGGCAGACAGATTCTTTGCCAAGGTTGCTATGATGAGGGATGGGACTTTGCCTGTGGTTTTCAAACATAAAGTAAAACAGTTGAACGTTTATTTTTAAGGACAAAACACTCTGTTGACTATAGATTCTGGATGTTCTAGGAAGCATAAATCATGAAAAAAAAAGCACGAAGCAGAGCAGACACTGATGAAAGAGGATGAAGGTCTCCCTAACAGTTCCAAGCATCGTAAACACTAATGGTGCTGGCAGGTCTTCCCTTCTCCCTTGCTAAACCATTAAGTGACATTCCTAAAGCTAGCTCCCAAGGTCTATTCCCTTTTCTGACCACCCTGTTATGCCTGACTAAACTCCAAGGTCCAGCTATCAAAACATCAAGGTCCAGCAATCATTATTTGGTTACACTGGCTAACCTGCCCAATCAGGACTCACCAACTCATCCTAACACACTCCTTAAAACCCACTCCTGCAGACACACCTGCTGCTGTCTGTGCCTTATCTAAAGCCTCCCACCCCACACCACACTTGTTCCTCTGGGTAAAAAACCTCCTTTGTGCTGAGAATTTGGTGTCTGGTATGTTCTGTGCCGACTCAGAGGCCACTCCAGAAAAGTCTTCAATTTTGGTCTAGATGTGTGTGTAAACAACTATGTGCGTTCCATCTCCTGGGTGGCAAATTTTCACTGTGCCCTGGATCGGTTTCTTCATCTTCAGGCAGCCTCACATGTTTAACCAGTTGTTCCTTAGGAAGAATGTCAAGCTGATGGAAACTTTAAGATCATCTGAGGCAACTCCTGTCAGGGTAAAGATTAGTGGCAGTTCCATTTGTGGCTTCCTGGAGCGATGAAGACAACAGGGTGGGCATGGAGGAATGAGTGTGTGCTTACATCTTGTGAGTTAATTACTACATGGGTTCTGTGAACTTGAACATCACCATCCAAGAATCCCAAGATGTGAATTTTTCCTTAACCATTTTCCCCCTTAATCTTTCCTTAGAGTCTTTGTGATTACACCATAAGTCAACCCCATATTATTCTCTTGAAATCACCTGCGAGCTAGCTTTTCTAAGAAAGGTGCTTTCTAGTGCAATTGGACGGGAGGACTGTGCTCTTCAAATGCAGCGGGACCTCTACAGGATGGGCTTGCTTCAGCTTATAGTCACTTTGCAACATTGTTCAGCGTGTATTTTACGTATCACAGAACAAGTTAAATTCTACATCATGGCTGGTGTGAAGGTTAAGAAAAGGCGTGATGGACATATAGGGAAGTCAGCCAATGCCACATTTGTGAAAACTCCATTAAACACTTCAGAACCTTGCTGTGGTTTCCTCTGGCTTCCTTTTCTTCTCTCCTAATCTTTTCTTGCTTCTGGAGGAATCTCCGCTTCCCCTCCTCCTCCTTGCACATTCTGAAGTGGTGCGGGACAATCATTTATATTCTGTCAATTATATTTTAAATAAATGCTTGATTGGCTGATAGCCAGGCAGGAAGTATAGGTGGGAAAACCAGACAGGAAGTAGAGGTGGGGCAATGAGAATAGGAGTATTCTGGGAAGAAGGGAGCTCTTTCTGGAGTCCTGCCTAGACCACGGGAGAAGCAGGATGTGACCTGCCCTGCTGAAAAAGGTACTGAGCCATGTGGCTAACATAGATAAGGATAATGGGTTAATATAAGCTACAAGAGCTAATAAGAAGCCTGAGCTAATGGGCCAATCAGTTTATAATCTTCTGGAGACATCTGTGTGATTTTCTTTGGGGCTAAACGGCTGCAGGAACTGGGCAGGACAGAAACCCCAACGAGCAGACCCCCATGTTACATGGAGTAACACTCTTCTCACCCTGAGCAAGCAACAGGCACGGGCAAGCAATCCTACGTTCAGTGGACTCTATCTCCTTGGAAAGCTGACCTGTCACTTCTGTGACCTGGAAAATACCCTGGGGAAGGCTCTTGTCCCCTAGATACTGAGGCTTTGCAGGCAACTATCAGACAGACTTTTTCCTTTTTGGTAAAGGGACTCAGGATTGGTTCTCAGCCATTCTTGCTGCTTGATAGTCAAAGCGTGTGGAGCCTCCAGCTGCAGTGAGTCACAACGAAACCATGTGACAAAGAGAATATGGAGGTGACTGACTGCAGAGTGCTTTTAACAGACTGTGGAAAGTGCTGTAGTTTCCAGCTTGTTGTCTTGTGTACTTTTCTTTTGGGAAAGCCAAACCTTGACAACATTGAAGCCATTCTATAGTAAGCCATGGAGAAGGGAGCAGAGATGTCTTGAAGACAGCCAGCACTCAGACTGACAGCCATGTGACTGAGCTGTCTTGAGGCAGATTCCCCAGTCTTAGGGAAGCTTCAGGCAACTGCTGTCTTGATTGACAGATTGTTGCTCATTAGAGGTCCAGGGCTACAATGATGGTCACAATGACCCAGCAAAGTCAGCCCCAAACTTTTGGTTCACAGAAATGGTGAGGGAAAAAAAATGCTTGTTATTATTTTAAGACTGTTTTAGGGGTAACCTGTTATGTAACAGCATATAATGAACATATTAAAATAGCTTTGTTTTTATTTATGTATGTGTGCATCTTTGTGAGTGCATGTCTCGTGTTTGTGGATGCCCACAGAGGCCAGAAGAGGGTGTAAGATCTTCTGGAGTTAGAGTTACAGGCAGTTGTAAACAGCCCAGTATGATGCTGGGAACAGAACTCTGATCCTCTGCAAGAGCAGCAAATGTTCTTGACCTCTGGGTCATCTCTCCAGTGCTATTAACGTGTTCTTGATTGAAACAGTCATTCTAATGTTACTAGGTGGTGCTGTTATAATTCTGCAGGTTTGTAATGATGATTGGCCTGCCTGCCCTCCCTACCTTTCTCTCTTCCTTCCTTAATTATTATAATTTTATGACCCAAAGTCTCACTCTATATCACACTGGCCTGGAACTCCAGACTGGCATCAAGCTCATAGTAATCCTCCTGCCTCAGCTTCCAAGTACTGGGCTGACAGTGTGAGCCATTATGCCTGGATTGACTTCTATATTTCTCATGTGTGGTCATCTTTTCTTAACAAAATAACACTCAGGGAACTCATTTAATTATCACCTTAAGTTTTCAGTAGACTAATTTATTAATTACAAATTTAAAATGAACTCTATTATTTAAAAAGCCTGGCAAATAAAAAATAAAATGGGTACAGATAACCGACATGAATTATGAAAGAAGTTATAAAATTAATGATATAGTTCTGATTCTGTCATGGATTTTTTGGGTTTTGTGGTGGACAGGTGCATAAAATAGATACTGTGTATGATTTAGTGTGAACCTCCACAACTTCTGTTGTGAATGCTTGTTCTAACTGTATGGCGGTTTGTTGAGTTATATAGACTTTGGGTCTGGTTAATTTTGGTGTGCCATGTTTTTATTTATTTGGACAATTTTTTAAAGGTATTTACTCAGTATTGAGTATAATAAAACAGAACACGGGCCCTGGAGTCATGAAACCTAGATAGTACCATTTTCCAGCCATGCGCCTATTAATTGGAGATCCAATTTTGCCATTTGTAAAATATGCAGAGTAATCATAAGCACTTCACAGAGATTGAAGAGATGAAAAATGATAATGTGTGTTCCTTATGCATTTGCATGGCATGCAGTGGATGCCCCATAAATATCAGCTATTACTGACGCGGTTACAGTTTCAAAGGTATGTCTGTTCTGATTACATTTAAAATGGAAATTTGGCAGTTAAAAGGCAGAAGTTCAAACCCAAACCTATCCAGCATTATAACTGTTAATGATATTAATAGCATTAGAATGACATTGTATTCAGTAACACACTGATGCTGTGAACTTGGGTATCATGGAAAGCTAATCATCCCTAACAGCGGCAATGTCAGGACGAAGCACCAGCTGGAGGAACTTTAATCAGGGAAGCATCTTCCACTTTTAAATGTTGTGTTTTATGTATATTTAAAGTGTATCGCACGGGAAAATATGGCAATCAGAATATTCATGAAGGTGGCGTTTTGTATTTCTCATGCTGTACTTCCTGGATTTGTCCATTCTTCCACCATACTTCCCCACACCCCCACAAGCCCACATAAGCACACGCACACTCACACATGCATGCTCAGTCTCCTCAAAGGTTGAGTTTCTGTTAAAAAGCAAATGGTCAAATATTTTGATCTTCAGGTTCCATGTAAATAGGGATGAAATCTTAGAGAAAAATAGTTTGGAAAATAACATACAAAAAACATTAAAATTCACTAATAAACAATTCCAAAGACAAAAGAAAAATCGTAGTAAATGAAAACTTGCAGAACAGACCAAATCATAAGAAAAGGAACATTTGTTTGTGGCAAGGAAACAGAGCACAGACTCTTCAAGGATGGTCATTTACTTGTGAGAACTCCTAAGCTCCCCAGCTACCTTTTATATTGCATCATACTTCCTATAGGTCATTTCTTTAAGGACCAAAAGGCTACTGTTAAGTAAGAACACTGAGAGGAAGCAGAAGTTTAGATTAAATATTTACTGTGAACTTGTGCTAAATTTCACAACCACAGGCTTAATTCTGGTTTCTTAGCTCCAATTTTTGGGACATTGGAATCAGAAAGGGGTTACATTTTGAATAGTAGGTTGCTTGCTTCAGTTCCCAGTATTAAATGAAGCTTGTTACTTAAGAGACTCTAAAACATCAATGAGACTCGGAATTTTCATCTAAATATGGAAGTGATAGCATGTATCCTTTAACATATGTGAACATTGAGTTAATGACTTCTGTAGCAAGTCAGTAGTATTAAGTGTACAGATGGTGGGAGAGGCAGTACAAAGGGAGGAGAATGAATAAGAACAAGTATACTGATATATATATACATAAATATATATTCATATACATATATAAATGTGTGTGTTAAAATCCCAATAATTTGTATGCTAACTTTAAAAATGAATCATTATTGTGTAGCACAGTCCTCTGAACTGAAACATTTCCTCCTAGAAAGAGGCCCATTAATACTAATACACAGGAAGTAAATGAAACTCACAAGTCTCAGGAATCTCCTGAAATTTAGGAGTTTAACAAGGCTTCTCCCTGGGAGTAGACAAACAGTAAGTCATTGCTGTAGAGAAGAGCCCCAACTCATTGAGTAGCCTGCAGGTTGTACAGAGAGTTCCAAGGATGCTCTCTTGAGAGGACATTCATGTTAGGGTGGGTTATCTGGTGAAGCAACTGTTTTGAGTTATTCATACTTCAGTAAGAACCCCTTACTTATGCTTCTGTAAGTTGACCCAGGTCTTAGGTAGGGTTTCTAGTGCTGTGATGAAATACTATGACCAAAAGCATCTTGGGGAGGAAAGGGTTTATTTCAGTTACCATGTATCAACCATACTTCATCATGGAGGAAAGTCGGGGCAGAAACTTGAGGCAGGTTACTTAAAAGCAAGAACTGATGTAGAGAGTATGGAGAATTGCTGTTTACAGACTTGCTCATTATGGCTTGCTCAGTCTGATTTTTAATATAATCTGGGGCCATAAGTACAGAGGTGGTTCCACTCTTAATGGGCTGGGTCCTCACACATCAATCATTAATTAAGAAAATTGTTATTCTTTTCTTTAAAGGACCTCGGCAGCTTGCTGCAGGTCCCTGAGACCACATGGGTGCTGCGGCAGGCTGCAGGAGGGGGGGAGCGCCTGAGAGCAGCCGGTCTGGTCCCCAGACACATGGCAGGCGGCGGGCATGGCGAGAGACGGACAGGCACACCATGTAAAGTTAGACATTTATTAAAGAAGAGATAGATAGATAGATAGATAGATAGATAGATAGATAGATAGATAGATAGATAGATGATAGATAGATAGAGTGCGTGAGTTGGGGTCAGAGGCTGGAAGCTGGAAGGGAGTGGGCGTGGCCTGTCTCTTAAAGGGACAGGACAGAATATTACAAAAATAGCTTTAGAAACTTGCCTACAGATGGAGCTTTTGAGACATTTTCTCAGTTGAGTTTCCCTCCTCTTAGATGACTCTAGCTTATGTGAAGTTGACATAAAACTAGCTTGCACACTCCTTGACACTCATAGGGTCATTAAGTTAGACTTACATATAATGGTTAGTTAGGTCTGCTATTGGTTCCCTTTCTGGGGTGAGTGGATGTTTGTTTTTGTCTCCCCAGGAAAAGTCACACAATAATAACCATAATTTAAAAAGAAATTTCAAGTAGATTTTACAACATAGTGAGGAAACCAGGAAGAGGGTAGACATGAGCATTCCTATCAGGTTCCTCATGGAGATGACACCAATAACAATGACAAGAGGCTCAAGTAAGTTCATGCTTGTCCTGGCTAGTTATTTGTTGACTTGATACATACAGTCAGGTAATTTGGAAAGAAGAAACCTCAACTGAGCAAATGTCTATATCATATTGGCTTGCAGACAAGTCTATGGAAGCATTTTTTGACACCACCAAATGATTGTTGTGGGAGGTTCCACCCTTTGTGGGTAGTGCCACCCCTAGGCAGAAGGTTCAGGACTATAAGAAAGCAAGCTGAGAAAGCCATAAAGAGCAAACCAGTAACAAGTATTCCTTCAGTTCTTACATCCAGGTTCCTGCTCGGACTTTTCTTCATAGTGGATTACAACTGTAAGCTGAAATTAACCTTTTTCTCCCTAAGTTTCTTTTTGTCAAGGTGCTTTATCACAGCAACAGAAAGCAAACTAAGATGCTTGTTGAACACTAAGTGATTAGACGCCCACATGAGGAAGATTAGAGGATCCTCCCTTGAGGACTGGGGTAGACTACTAGGTGAGAAGAGAATGAAGTAACTGGCCCCAGCAAACAGCCTATGTAGACCACCATGGTGAAGCTCAGTGTTGACCAGACTCACACATACATTCAGGTGCTTCAACCATTAAAGAGCTCAGCAATGGAAAAAAGATAGAACTATAAAACACAGGAAGACGATGAGGCCGGCAAAGACACCGCAGATGAAAGAGAAATTTTCCAATGCTCATCACGAATATCTAGCAAGTCTAGGAAAAGACTGTACCCATGAGCTGAGAGGAGGAATCTGTAGGGAAGTCATTCTGAAAACACTGAAGAATAAAGTAGAACAAAAAGATGTAAGAAAAAAGTAGGGCAGAGGAGATAAGAAGCTTGAGAAATAGCATGAAAAAATTAATACATAATAGAAGTTCAAAAAGAGTAGGAACAGAGAAAATTGAGTATAGGAACTCATCAGGAAGGTAATTTTTAAGACATTTCCCCAGACCGAAGGCCATGAGTTTTTAGATTGAAAAGGCTCACAAGAAACATAAACAATGAATGAAAATAGACTCCTGGAGGGCAGAACTTCAGAGCTAGGTTACAAAGAGATGATTCTGAAAACTTCTGGATGGAAGGACAAAGTCACACACAAAGCACTGAAAATCAAAGTCACTCTGTAAGCCAGGGCAAGAGAGGATTCCTTTAAAATTAAAGGGAAAAGGTCTATGTAAAATTCCATATAGATCCAAATCATCAGTCAGATAGGAAGATAAAATATCAATATTATTAAGTGAGCAAGATTCCCCCCCAACTCCCGATTGATGTAACCCACTAGGCTGGATAGTTTTATGCCAATTTGACACAAGCTAGAATCACCTGGAAAGAGGGACCCTCAATTGAGAAAATGTTTACACCAGATTGATCTGTGGATATTTTCTTTATTAATGATTGACGTTCATTAACTGGATTAATGACCCAGTTCACTGTGGGCGGTGCCACCCTTTGGCTGATAGTCCTGGGTGCTATAAGAAAGCAGGCTGAGCAAGCAGTTTTCTCCATGGTTTCTGCTTCAGTTCCTGCCCCTAGGTTCCCGTTGTAAGTTCCTGTGTGATTTGCCTCATGGATGGAGTGTGACCATGAGAGAGGTAAGCAGAATAATCCCTTTGATCCACAAGTTGCATTTGGTTGTGATGCTTTATCACAGAAACAGAAACACCAAGAGACCTTCCAAACTGATGGAACAAACCAAGAAGGAGAAACATGTGGGGCACTGGAAAGCAGAAGTCCAATTCAGGAGAGAGACACAAAGAATTCCTCTAATTATAGCAGCTTGGAATTCAAGATGACTGGCCTTCATGACCACAGAGGCCAAACAATCCATGGTGTAAGCAAGAAAATATGTAGCTAAAGGCAGCATAAGGGTTCCTCTGTGGTCTGCCTCCTCCCCAGAATGAATAGAAAGGTTTTGTGTAAGTCAAAAAAAATGTTCCATTTATTGATGAAGGACAATGACATATGGCTGAGAACAGACGATGAGTTTAAAAGTAGGGTTATGGTAAAGACCGATTCTTTCTTTGTCTGTCTGTCTTTCTTACTTTCATTCCTTCAAGAGTGAAGAAACCATGAATCTGCCCATGGGAAAGAAGTCTGCTTTGCTTTGTAGACATTCGTTCAGGCTCTTCTCTTTCTGCTAGTGGGGGTTGGGTTGTTCCATGGAAATGTGTGTATTGTATTAGTTACCTTTCATTTTGCAAAAGGTCTTAATAATTATCTTTCATGGATGCTTGAAGTGCTAGCAGTTCAGTCAGAAATCGTCCTCTTTCTCCCTCCTTGAGTGGGGGATGGGAACAGATGCCTTGTAGGACAAATGGGTTGTTGGGTTGGGTTTACCAGGCAAAAGCAGGGTGCTCCTGATGGTGGATGAGATCAGCTCCTCAGTTTCGCTGTAAGGAATCCTCTATCTATTTCATATGCGGAGCTTTGTGGAAGAGCACCGAACTTCTGTTTTACACTGACTGTAACAGCCCAGGGCTTTGCATATGAATCTGTGATTCTCAATCTAGTCATTGGAGTTTCGTGCAATGGAACCTATCTATACAAGGGAATTTACGCATGCCAGAGCGTGTGCCTATGTGTGTGACTCCTCTTCAGTAGTTTCATGACTATAAAAGAAATGCAAGTCACTAGATTGTTTTTGTAATGATTTTGATATAAATCACTGCTGCTTAGCTTAATTATGGCCAATTATTTAGAGAATATAAGTACTTAGATGGTAGCAGCATTGAGGAATGCCTTTTAGAATGTCATGGACAGCATACTCTGTCTTCCACACATGAGAAAACGTTGGTGGATCCATTCTGAGTAGGTCGATGTGGCTCCATCCCACCCACATGGGTATCTCTTCTCCTCCCCTAATTTTGATATGTGCCATCCCTCAAAAAATTTGCACATTACTGTCAAAGTAAATCTTCTGTATTCACGTATGTATAGGTGTGTGTGTTTGTGTGTGCATGAGCATATGTGTGTATATGTGGAAGCCAGAACCCTACCTCAAGTATAGTTTCTAAGATTGTATTAATCTTATTTGTTGAGACATTGACCTGGGGTTTGCCAACAAAGCTAAATTAGCTGGACAGCAAGTCTCAGATAGCTCCCACTCCACAGAGCTCGTGTTGCAAAAACACCCAGCATCCAGCTTCCTATGTGGGTCCCGGGGTTTAAACTCAGGCCCGCTTGCTTGCACATCGCACTTTACTGACCGAGCAATCTTTCTAGCACACAGAGTTCATCTTTTTAGTCTATTAACATCATCTCGTATCAGTTTTACAGTGAGATTGGACAGATAAATGATAATAACCAGTGAAAAGGAAACCGTCTCTTCTACTTCAGAAATATTTCATTTTACCAGAATTTAATTGCTTTGGCAGAGAACATGCATTTTCCCTATGACAAAGTAATTCCTGTGTTTTTGTTTGGTTTATTTTTTTCTGTATGTCCCAAATCCCAATATCAAGTTTAAAAGATGAATTTCTTAACTGGTGTTACTTGTGGCTTATCCTTAAGAAAAATTATTTGTCATAAATGTTCTATATTGTCTTGTTGATTTGTCTAGAAAAATCTCCTAATTCTTTATTTTGTTTTATCTTTTTTACTCAGAAATAAACAATACAGGCATGGCCATTATGGTGCTACCAGACAGGACCGTATCCAAGCACATGAATTAAAATATACATCTAAGTTGAATTTAAAAGACATAAGCAATTTTAATGCAGTCTACTTTACATTAAAAAGTTGTTCAGTTTTTCTTTTAGGAATAAATTATCCCAGAAAAAAATCCCCTACACTAAAAGCAACTCAGTAATTTTAGTACCATTTTGTATTCCCAGTTTTTTTTTTAATTATATGCTGTAAATGATATTAGAATTCACAGAGTTGGCTACGTAATTAATAGTCAGAAGCCCAGGATATGCAAAATAACTGCTATTTTTATTTAGTTTCCAACTCTGAAGTCAGAATACAATAGTTTCTGTTTTGTATTCTAATAGCGGGAAGAAGCTAATCACTACTAACAGTCTATGGTTCTTAGAAATTGACCACCACTCTCTTTCGGATCAACAGTACAACCTGGGGTTTTCCATGTCATCCTTCACCCTTCTCCGTCTCAACCCCTCCTTCTTTCAGGTGGAGCTGCGCTCAGTAGTAAAGCCGAAAGCAGTGGAGGTTTTCTCTGCCAGTGTGGGAAAGCCCTTCCTTGAGCATGCTCCCAACTGAGTGGGTATCAGTCTGGGATTACTCCCAGGGAGCACCCGTGCTTCCTGTTTGACTGTGGGGTCAGCAGCTCCACTCTGCTCTGTTGACATCACTGCATCAATCTGCAAAGGCAATGGATGACGCACTGCACCATGGAATACAAATGTTACAAAAAAAAAAAATCCCTAGGTATTCAAGGAGGTTGAGAAGACTTGAAGTTCCCAATTGCTGTTTGAGTATGTCACATATATTAATTATCAATTTATGTATGAATACATGTGATATTTCTGATATTTGAACTTACAGTGCTTTTCTGGGACTCTAAATACATTTAGAATTTTATAAGATGTACACAGATCACAACACACAAACAACTAAGACTAGCCATTTGGACATTTCAATGACCAGAGAGAGAAAGTGTTGCGAGACTCTGTAAATGGTGTTTTCACATCCACACAGCAGGGCTGTGAAGCACACAGATGAAGTGTTACAGAATTCTCACCTGAGCTCCTGGACTCACTGGGCGGAGGTGTTTCAGACTGAGGCTGCACTGTGAAGTGTGACTTCTGGGTCCTTCCGCTGTCCTTTGCGAAGCACCCCCACCCTTGGCGTCTTCTAAGAGCCCACAGCGCACCAGCTCACTGTGTCTTAATTTGCACAAGCAGGAACACATTTTCGTGGTTTTTCTCTACTTTCGTGTGTGTGCCAATGAAGCCAGAGGGACAAAGGAGCAACAGAAGCCCCAGTGGCCCAAGCATAATGCAAGGATGACAGTCAGCTGCGGTGGGAAATTCCCTGCATAACGGGTCTCCTTTTTTTTACACCTAAGCCCAGCTTCAGGTGTGTGGAGAGCTGGGCCGCTCTCCCCAGGCTCTGCGGCTTCTATGACCTTATACAGTCAGGAGAAGGAGCACTGCCTACCACCCTGTCTTTGTGGGCATTTCAAATATCAAATCCAGACTGGTAGCCGGCTTACAAGCTTACATAGTGACCCAAAGTGCCTTCCCCAGACAACATTTGTTTCTGCTTTTAAAGCTCAAGGGCAGACACCTATTGGTGAAGGATCAGCTGCTGGAACCGCTAAAGTTTCTTTTCTTTTCTCATTGTGTCTAGTGGCATAATTAAGGTTGAGCTGTAGGGGTAAGAAAATGATCTTAAATTGTTTTGATATTAGCAGTATAAATGGGCTGCAAATCACAAGTTGACTAATTATGTTACTAAACCTGCAGCCAACAAGATGAAATCGGAGCATGATATTGCTTAAATAAATTCCACGTGGCTTATAGATTTCTGATTATCTAACATCATGATTCAAGTCCCTTTCTAATCATATTCCTAAACATTTTGCCACCTACTTTCTATGACATTGATGATCAGTATGTATAACTGGTATATACTGTCAAGGTTCTGTATTAAGTAGCTCTTTTGGCTATGCTGTTGGAGTAGCTTTGATGGGAGGGAATTCTTTGAGTCTTGGCATAGCTGTCAGGTCATAAAATCTGTAGCTAGAAATTACAGCACTGATATAAATTAATTCCTGATATTCTGTTTTGTTGCCCTACTATCCTGATTAAAGCACAGTATTCCAGAAAAAGTGGCTTTTGTCATTAACGATGCTCATTAATGTCGCTGAACTCAACTGTACCTCTTTCTGAACTGAGTTTGGGAGAGATAGGACTTCAGGTGCTACATTTTGTTGCAGAGAAATATAAAAGATTCTCTTTGGAAGGGTCATCCCTGAGGACAATGCCTAAGGGCGACTCAGGGACACAAAATAAATTAAATGCAAGCCCTGCCTTATGCTAAGATATAAAAACTCTATCCAGATAAACACATTTAACGTTTCCATAAAATGAATGGTTCACATTTCTCAGCAGATGGGAGCTAATGTACCCACTTCAGCAGATACCTGTCTGCTGCTGGGAGTCAACTAAAGGCCAGGAGAAAGCGCCTTCAGAGCCTGCAGCCCCACCCACCGCTCTCCGCCACCGCCCCCCCCCCCAGCAGGCAAAGCTAATCAGAGCAGGTGTCCTCTTAAAGGGGCTATTTGTTAGGAAAGAGGAAATAGAGTTGTTTGGTTTAGGGCTGGGAACATAAGAGCTGTCTTTTCGTGAGAGACCAAACATGATCCGTGATGAACAAAACGCCAGAGGCACAAAAATGACATCGAGCAAACAAAATCTGCTTTTCTTTTTAATGTGTAGATTAAGGGAGTGTCTCGGGACCAGGCTTTCTGATTGGTCCTTGATGTGATGAGTCATCTTTATGGCTTTCCTTAGCCTGCCCCTTCCCCTAGCCTTTTGGTAATTACCAGAGCGGGAGGTACACAATTTCTACAAACACACCCATGTTTCCAGTCCCTCGGAGACTGGAATTGTAAACTGGCGTAATTATCAGTGGGGTTCCTGAGAAATGGGAAGTGGTAACAGGCAGACAGTCTCCCAAGATGTATATTAGACACAGAGGTGAGCTGGAGGGGTGGGGACCTGAGAGTTTGTCCCCACTCCTGCATGATGCCAGGTTATCCCAACATGGTAATTCTAAGAGCTCTGTTCCCCCTGGAATGAAAAACTACTTCACAGTTTACACCTCTTTTTCTTCTTCTTCTTCTTCTTCTTCTTCTTCTTCTTCTTCTTCTTCTTCTTCTTCTTCTTCTTCTTCTTCTTCTTCTTCTTCTTCTTTTTTTTTTGGTGTTGCTCAAGATCTGGAGGCCGGAAGAATTGCAAATAGATACTCATTTTTCTTAATATCTTCTTTCTACTGTGCTCAGAAAATGAGATGACGGGATCTATGTTTTGCATTAGCTTTCCTAGGGATTTCGCCAGTTGAGAAGAAAGTGGCTCTGGTGACATGGATGATGTAACGTGTTGGAAACTTTCAGACCTGCAGCTGAGACTCTTTCTCCCTGGGGTACCAGAAACACTAAGCAGTGGTTATTAGCACATCACTGCTTGTGGTTAGAGTTATGCAACCCGGCCTTGGTTCCAAGGTGTTTCCTAGGTTACAGAAGATGCAGAATTTTAGGAATGACTCTGAAAATGTTCCTCATCACTAAGGCTTGCATCAAAACCATAGAAAACATGAGATCTCTTTCCCTTTCTGTTTGGAGTCATCTCTCTGCCTGTACAGCAACAGCAGAAGGAAGCCGTTTATGGCTTATGCTTTTTGTTCCTGATGCTAATCTCAGAAAAGTCCCAGCATCTTTTTGAAGCACTGCTGAGCAATCCCTGCTCAACTGTGACCAAAACTGGAAAAGTGAAAATTAAAGGTAGTGTTGCCAAACAGTTTGCCAAGAAATGTTTTTGCAGATAGTAGAGACCAATTTCAGAAAATTCTGAGACCATGACATGTTAGTTATTTCTTTGTTCTTCCTCCCTTTCTCCTTTCTTGTACTTACCCATGATCCCATAGCTCCATGAACCTGAGAAATGACATAATTTGCTGATGTTAAAAGTGTTCAATTGGTACTCACGGTTTCAATGAGCGAACATGCTTCTCCTCAAAGATCTTCTAGATGGATGAACACAAACAGAGAGACTTATGACCCATGGGCACTCTTCAGTCCACCTCTTTTCAGATGGTCCATGATCAGCAGATGCTTTGCCTTCTTAAATAGAAGGAAAAAGGGGGAGTTGTTGAGTAACACATGAAAAAGCATATTTCATATGAAATCTAAGCAGGCTGTGGTGGCACAAGACTCAAACCTCTCAACTTGAGAGGTGGAGGTAGAAGAATTTTAAGTTTGAGGCTAGCCTAGGTAAAATGTCCCCCTGAATCATATTAATCAATCATATGAATTCATATGAATCCATATGGAATTATGCATTCATGTTCATAAATAAAGCTTCATTGGAACACAAACACCAGCTTGTTCATTTGCTTATATATTATTTATGACTTTCATGCCCTAGCAAAGCTGAGTAGAACACCAAGGTTACTTAGCTACAAAGCCTTTTACAGGAAATATTTATTGATCTCTGAATAGAAATCATACATTTTTTAAATGTACATGTGAAGAAAGAATCATCCTGATTTACTGCCTGGGGCAGTTACATGTTATACAATCTGTTATTAGTACTTAATACTTTGAAGATATCTCATATTGGTAGAGCTCTTTCCCATTGCTGGTATTTAATTATCACAACCAGAGCAAGCTAAGGTTATTCCACAATTACAGAGAGTCAGATGGAAATTGCTCTTCCTACGCTGAAGAAGGCTTCAGAAGAAAACAGAATCCACCGAAGAGGAAACAATTGCTTTATATCTAAAGCTCTTTTCCAAGTTTCAATGGTTATAAACACTTTGCAAATAGGATAGGGGAGCTGGCCCCCTAGGTATGGGGAAACATGGGAAGAGTCTATGAGATGGAAGAGCCTGGGCCTAGGGCTCCCACCTGTGAAGGAACAATAGGCGGGGAGAAAACGCTTTCCCGCGGCTCCTCCATAGGGTAAGCTCCCAATGCTCAGTCTTCTCTGCTACTTCAGCCATCTAGAGTACAAGCCTCACCTACGGTCCAAGCTGCCTCACATAGGGTACAAGATGCCTCACCTACGGTCCAAGCTGCCTCACATAGGGTACAAGATGCCTCATCTAAGGTCCAAGCTGCCTTACCTAGGGCCCAAGCCTGCCTCACTTAGGGGGGCCCGAAGCTGCCTCATCTCTGAGACTGAGGATACTGTTGATTATTGCTATTATTCCTATTGTGTTATCCTCATTGATATAGTTCTGATCATCTAGGATTGCATGATTTTAGATGAGAATGTCCCATGATCTATGTCTTGCAAAGTTCCCAACTTTACAAAGGCTCTCAAAATGAGGGGAAATGCAGAGAAGAGTCATTTTCCTCGTGACACTCTGACTCTTCATTCTTTCCTCACACTACTGGGTGCCTTTTAAGAGGAACGTGGAAGTGTTAAAGAGCTTCCTGAACAGAAACACACACACGGAGCAGGTATGGAAAGAGGGATAGTGCACTTCATTTTATACCTGAACACAGGAAGGCTCACAGAAATTCACAGAAACTCAAGTTTATAAAATGAAAAATAAGGCAACATTAGAATTTCACTATTCAGTAGAAATCCTGGGCTTTTCAACTGATTTTTAGGCTGCCCCTGTGAATATAATATAAGCTTCACGTTTTGCTGTGGAACAATCTTTGTACACTGCGAATCTGCATTACTCTCATTGATTAATAAAGAACTGACTGGCATATAGGTGGTAGGAAAAGATTAGGTAGGAGAACCAGACTAGGAGGATGCTGGGAAGAAAGGTGGAGTCATACACAGAGGAAGCAGGATGTGTAGAAAATGAGGTAATGAGCCATGAGCCATGTGATAGAACTTTGATTAGAAATATGGATTAATTTAAGATGTAAGAGCTAGTTAAGACTAAGCTATTGGCTGAGCATTTATAATTAATATTAAGTCTCTGTGTGGTTATTTGGGAACTGGCTGGTGGTCCTGATGAAAAACTCCACCTACAATGCTTTGATCTGGTTGGACTTGGTTAACACATTAAATTTGATGCATTGTGTCCCAACAAGGAAGTGCCTTCAGACCCTAGGGTGACATCACCCACAAAAGGGCTCCTTGCAAGTTCATATCATCTTGTACTTGTTTTGATTCTTGATCTGAAATTGTCTGGAGATTCCCAGTTTATGTAAAAAGTGAGAGACAACTTTTGAAGGTAAGATATAGGCAGATGACTCTGAGAAGGTGGTAGACAAAACCTTACCAGGTGGGGTGCTTCAGAAGATTCAGGGAAGACTTGTTCAAATGTGTGGGGCAGGAAGATACTGAAATGGGGGGGGAAATGTTAGATTAGACTGAAACAAATCTCATTCCAAATGAATCCTGTGATATTTATTAACCAGCAGGGCAGCGTTGCACACACCCAAGAACTTAGGTAAACTTTCTACATGCCATAATCAGTTATGAACTTTTGGACTGGTATAGGAGGCTAAATAAAAATTGGAAAATAGAACATACATTATGTTAAAGGTTATTTGTTGAGCAAAATCATGCCCCTTGCAAATAATCTAAACTTGGATGGTTTTTCTGAGTTAGAGATGGCAATAATTTAATAGTGACTTGTCCTTCATTGGGAAATGGTAGCTGCCAGCCCAAGAATTTAAACGTGGACTTTTCTGTCTACAAGAAGCTCTAGCATGGAGAGAGAACAAGTAGTCTATGGGTTCAGCCTCTCCCGTCTCAGTCTTCCACTGGTCACTTTCTGTCTGTGTGATACCAGGGAAGGGTTCTTTGTTTCATTTTGTTTTTGTGTTTTGAGACAGTGTCTTTCTGTGTAGCCATGGCTGGCCTGGAACTCACTGTGTAAACCAGGCTTGCCACATGTGCGTCTGCCTCAAGAATGCTCAAAGGTGTATGCCACCGGTCTCAGGAAAGCTTTGTAACTGTACTTTGTCTCAGTTTTGATAGTTATAAAGTTATAAAAATAGTATGTAATATATAATATTATATATAATATGAGACTTATTCAAATTGCATGTCAAATATCATAAGCTTTTTTGGAATATAGATAGAAGTTCAGTGAAAGTCATGATAATTCATACATGCATGATCCAAAACAGACATTTGTTCATGACTCCAATTCTACTTCTAGCAGAGGCAGTAGACTTCAGGATTATATTTTCTCAACAAATTTTCTTGCACGAATTATTTATATTAAGTTTTTGCTGATTGTGTATTCCATGGAGGGTCATTCTGGGACAGGGCCAAGCTGGTTGAAGACTGGGCTGCAGGGACTGAGTGGTTTCTGGATGGAGTAAGAGTGAGGTCGGTGAGCTAGCCATCACAAGTGACACTCGCTGACAATAGGCATACTTTAGAAATTACATTATCATTGAATATGAACCACATCCAAATGCTGACTATCTAGGCCTTTGGTCAGCTGTTGTCTGGTGCAACCCCAATGTCAAAACCTCATGCAGCGAAACACAATGAGGAACTTTCCTTTGGAAGCCCCCAGGAAAGTTGCCTGAAATGATTCACTATATAGATCTTCATGTATGCCTTGAAACCCATCAAACTCATTTTCGAACAAGGAAAATAACCAGTCCTATTCCCACCACTGTGCTTGAATCAAACCAGTTACTTAGATCACAGCGGGTCTGAATTGGGGTTTTATTTGTGTGTGTGTACCTAGGGAAACACGCCTGTGGGACGGTGCTGGTCCTTTCTTTTACTCATCAGCATGAAGACGCTCAAGTATTTGAGGACAGCTGCGTAGTTCCCCATGATTGGCTTACAGACAACGTAAGCTATTTTGAAACATGGATGGTGGAAAGTATTTCTGGGCAGTTGATGGTTTCCAGTTTGAAAGACGGAAGATAGAAGCGTGTAAGGAAATTCCTATCGTCTTTCGTCCACAGTCCTGCTTCTTCCATTGGTCTGAGTAGGAAGCACACACGCTAGAGCTAAGCAGAGGTCGGACAAGGAAAGGGTCTTCCTGGTGCTCACCCTACTGCTGTGTCTTCTTTCATGATGCGGCCTCTGCGGGTGAAGTCGGGAAATAACGATGAAATCAGTCACGTCTCCTTTCCTCTGGGAGAAAAGCAGACCATATTGCAGAACATTCTGAAATATTTCCAAGTGAGCGCAAGAAATCGGTCTTCTAATTTTCCTCTGAAAATGCTTCTGGAACATTCTACCCTGACATGGTGGAGTCCTTAGAGGGAGTGGGTTCTCTCTCATTATCCTGATGAACACAGTGAGCATTTTGGAAGACATATTCAAGCATGGGTAGAGAAGGGTGGTGTTTTCTTGTGGGCATATTCCAGGTGTGAAATTATAGAACGTTAGATTTATTCAAGGTTTTCTTCCTTGTGCTGACAGGTGGGGGAAAGGGTCCCCAAAGTCAGCTTTCTTAGGATGGAGTTGTCTCCCCACCAGTGGGAGAATTCACATCTCCAGGATCCTTCTGCCACTTTGCTTCCCATAGAGTATATTCCTAAAGTCCTAGAGATACTCGTTACTCTCAATCCTCTTAGTAAGCTGATGCTCCAAATGGGTTATGGGCAAAACTGTGTATTTCCTTCAGATTTTGGCTAGCATGCCTTCCAGTTATAACTGGAGACTCCATAATATCCCCAGAATAAAGGAACTCATATTTTTCAAGTAGCAAAACACTGATTGCCTTGTTTATCAATGCCCCCGACAGCTCAGCATCAGAGAGAGGGGAGTGTAAAGCTCTCCGGATTCCACACTAATTAGAGTACAGTTCAGAGAAGTGATTTTATAATGGAAAACATGAACATGGAGAATACTGATGGAATTCTTTCTTATCAAGTTACATTGATTTTTGTGGACTTAAAAGTTAGACAACTTATTTCCCAAGCCGCCGTTCACCCAGCATTAGGCTCTGTTAAGAATGACCTAGAAGCTGCTTGTGTAGCACTTTTATTCAAGAGAGGCTTCAACTGTCATATTGTAAGGGGTGGGTAGTAAGGGACCAAGGACAGATAGTTGCCCATTGTGTTGTTAGTGATTTTATCAAATAGTGGCCACTTCAAGATAGGCAATGACCTTAGATGCTTAAGTCCTTGTAGCACCAAGGGAAGGTCGGTCCTGTTCTAACTTTTGTGCAGAGGTTTGCTGTTTTTATTTTTTACTTATTTATTTTTACTTGCTTTGGTGTGGATATATTTTTCCTCTCTGTCCTAAGGAAAGCTTTAGCATATGTTCTCGGAGGACAGTGAAGGAGAAACCCAAACAATGTTCATGTCCCTTGGATCCTGCAGGAGTCTAAATTAGCACTCACATCTTATTAGAAATGTTGCTCTTTTGATATCTGGCTTTTTTACATGTGTCTAGGGGAGTTGGCTAAGGTCATGACAGAAAAGAGTTCAGAGTCACTGTCTTATCAAACTAACAAGGCAGAAAACAAAACCCAATAAAGCATGACAAGAGAGAACAGGCAAAAACAAACGGAAATGATGCAATCAAGACACAGTTACTCTCCAGTCCTTGCGAGCAGGTCAGGATTTGGAGGAGGTTCTCTAAGATTGCACATTTGAGGGGTGGTTGGTTGGCTCCCTGTGGAGACCTACCTCCCTTCCAGCCACCCACTCACTTTTCAGCTCTCAGACTCTATGCTTTGACCACCCTGGAGCAAGATTCTGTTGTACAAGGAGGGGTGCCCTTTGTTCCCTTCTGGCCACCCGGCTAGCTTACACCCAAAATAACCACACAGAAACTGTATTCATTTAAACACTGCCTGGCTCATTAGCTCTAAGTTCTTATTGGCTAACTCTTACATGTTAGTTTAATCCATCTCCATTAATGTGTATCGCCATGTGACTGTGGCTTACCGGCAAGATTCTAACCAGCATCCATCTTGGGCAGATGCACTGATTATTTTGGGGGTTATTTAGCTAGCCGGGCGGCCGGGATGAAAAGCAGGCCCACTCTTCCCGTAACACAAGATGGTCTGGCAGACCAGAGGATCAGTTCTCAAACTCCACATCTGATGTGGTCCTTTTTAGTATTTGCAGTCACATTTTCTTCCAGAGGTCCTTATCAACCATTTTTTTGACATCCTGCTATGCTTATTATCTTTAACCCTGCAGAGCAGTGAGAAGTGGGCAGAAATGTTTTGAATGTGATCATTGTGTTCCCAAGCAAATAGCTCGGCCTCCTCAAGCCTCGTCTATGTGATTATAAAGTTGGAATAATAATATTATGAGTTCTAGCATGGTATGTCTTCTGTGAGACACTGGATATGATAACTTATTATGGTTGGACCCAAGCTTGGGGAGCACATCCAGAAATGTGCAACTGTGTTTTCCCAATCAGAAAAGCCTAGATAGAGTTCTGAGGCAATGCCAGAAGGTCAACAGCAGTTACAGTCTGCTGAGCTACAAAGGAAGGGAGCTAGACTTCAAGGGAGGACCTACTAGACTAGGACTAAAGAGATCAAGTAAATCAAAAGATCCACAGCCAAGACGAAGTAAGAGACTGATGCAGGAGATCCAGCCAAGGGAGAGATGGAGCAAGGGCTTGATGGTGGACAGGAGGAAGCTCAAGGATACCAAGATGGGGGTTGTACTAAAGAAATATTTTAAGAGACATTGTTTAGAGCTGGGCACCCTGCAGTGAGCAGAACGCTTGTCAAATGCAGAGGTAGACTGTGGCTGGTCCGTAGCATTCCATCCATGCCTTGTCTTTCTAGGGAACAATCATCATTTTCTTCATACCATTTAGATAAGGTCTCAAGCCTTGCTCTGTTGGGGACGGTCTGAACTGCTTGAGAAGTACTCTCATTTCGGTTTATATCCATATCTGGTAGTGTCTAGCCTCTAGGTCTGGATGTGCCCAAGAATGAGGATGGTGACGACACAGGAGCAGAATCTCCAAAGGGCCTTCAAAGAACACAAAGCAAGAAATAAACTTTGGCTATTTTCTGCCACTGAAGTTTTCTATTTAAAAAAATTACAAAATTGTGTAGCTTATTTTGTTTGACACAGATAAAGATTGCTGGTTGGTAGTTAGTAATTAACAGTTACGCCTCCTTAGACTGTTTTTACTATGACAGGCAAAGTATGACGATGATGTCGCAAGAGGGAAAAAATGGGAAAAAATCCAATTACAGGGTTCATTTAGGAGAATTTATAACAGAGACTGGAGTCTGCAGATACGCTCGCTACCTCTCCTAAAACCATTACCAGTGAAGTGAAAAAATAAATTAATAGGAGACCCAAGTCTTTTATTCTCGTTCATTTTTGTAGCCAAACTGGAGGTCGGAACAAATGGAACCCACAGACAACTTTTGCTGACTACATCATTTTTACCATCGTTAAAGCTGAAAGCCTAATCAGAACAGAGGTCCGTGAGCTTTGTCATCATGCAATTGAACTATTGTTTACCTATCAGAAAGCTGTAAAAAGAAGAGCTGTTTATTGGAGCTGCAAAACTGTGCTTCCTCCTTTTTTGTTTATGTTATGATTACTCAGCCAAGTAGGTTTTGAATAGATAATCTTTGAAGAGAGAAAGGCAACTCACTATTTTGATCAAACAAATGGCTTGGAGGGACATTGCAATTCTGGGCTGATGAGAAAAAGGAAGTTCCACTTTTGTTTTTATTTTTCAAGATGCAAGTGATTGTATTCACATAGGCAGATACATCAGAGACTCAATGTTGTCTTTTTTTTTTAGAGAAACTTTAAATTTTTATATGTATAAATGACCATATTTGCTTATACTTATTTCTACCTTTTTCTGTCCCATGGCCCTGTCATTGGTCAAGGCCCAACCATTCTCCTGATTGTGGCTCACCCATATATACTTATACATGTGTATAGATGAATCCAGACTCTTCATATGAGTGAAATAAATGTAACTGGAAGGAAGCCTTTCCCATTACTCTTTCTTCTTCATCTCCCCTCCATCAGGCCTCTACCTGTCTTATCACATATGTGCACAGATATTTAAATCCAGACTTTGCAAATGAGAGAAAATATGCAGCATTTGTCTTTCTAAGCTTGGACTGTTGTGTTTGATACCACGTAATACCTCGTAAGGAGAAGAAGGGAGAAAGATGGTTTGTGTTTTGAATGGCATTTCATGTGGAGGGGCGTGGTATAGGACATATGGATTCTTCCTAATTATGGGTTCATGGATTTAATCAGTGTTTCAAAGTCTGTGATAACCCAAACTTTAATCCTGAGGCTGTTTCTCAGAGAGTTAAAACCTCTACTATGACCAGATGTTCAAGAATGGGGAAAAATCACAGAGTTCATTATTCAAAGCGTTATTGACATGCCCTACAATACGCCAACAATGATGTAGGTGACTTACTCAAACCACAGATTCTCAGTCTCGCTGAATTAAGTTATCTGGACCTAGACTTTCCCAAATATTCATGCCTAAAAGCTTTATGAGATAATATGATATGTCACATATATGTTACTTATAATATTTATATATCCTATCCATAAGTACATAATTGATATTATTTACTGGCAAAATCACACTTGTGGGCCTCCTGCCCAAATCTGCAAAACAGACTGCAAGGGAAAGTTCTGAAACTAAATTCATTGTTGTTATTGCTGTAATAACAGGACACTTGTAAATTCAACATTTTTCAGGTAGTCACTAAGCACATTCACTGTACACTCCAGCACTCAAGCAGGTGAAGTTTCCATCCAGGGACCATCCATCATACTTCTGTTGATCACACATTCTCGGCTTCCTCTCCCACCATTTTCACAAGTTGGGGAATCAGAAGTGAAGATTGGCCTTTCACAATTTTTTTTTTAACAAGCATTTTTTTTTAGGTGCTCCAGCTGAGATTTTCCCTTCTGGGTATTTTCAAATTGATTTGTTCAGTGAAACGACTTTCACTTCCAGATTTTTGTCAGGCATTAAAGGCAAGCTAATCGGTCAGTTGCTCCTGCGGTCATGGTATTTCACTTCCTCAGTCATTGTAATGCTCTGGGCTTCTCAGTGTGCTCACTGTTCCAGCAGTAACACTTCTGTTCCAAAATACAGCTGCTGGACATAATGGAAGCACGCATCCAAAATGATGGCATGGAAATATGGGGGGTGGGATAAAAGTTTAATTGGCACTTTCTATGACATTTTGAAGTCATTAAGTATTTCAAAGCCATTAACAAGATTGTTATTATTTTAAAAGTCATTTTAAAGGAATAAAATTGCCCCCAATTCTGTTAACTGTGGGACATTTGAACAGTGACGGGTTCATAATGGGAGCCTTAATGCCTAAACTGTTGCAAATATTGTCTGTAAATAGAAGTGCTGCTGTGTACTGTGTGAATGTGTTCTTTAGGGTAACAGAACAGCTTTTCCATTAGCACATGGCCGGACCTTTCCATATATGTTCTTAATTTAATTTATACAGGAGAAAGGAAGGACCAACTTAACATCTTTGCGCATTCAGTCAGTGTTTTATTTCTATTGGATACATTTCCACCGAGTTACAGTGTTGTTTGACCCTCATCTTCGTCGAGACTCACCGGTTACTCACTCAGAATGCAGTGTAGTACACATGGGTTGTGCCCAGAACCACAGTCAAGAAAATATCAAGCCACACGGTGCCAGTGTGAGCTTCTTGCATTTACTAACGCTCACCTACGGACTACTTAATTCATAAGAACGGAGTGTTACACTCTGAACCTTCACAGAGTTGTAAAGATAGATGAATGGCTACCTAAACTCACACTTAACCTGGAGCAAATCAAACAGGTTTTAGAAATTACACTAATCTAGCTTTTCAAAAATAAATTTTTTATGCTGTAGGCCCCTATTTCATACAAGATATTTACAGCCGGGTTCTTCGGCCATGCTTAATCTCCAAGGGCAGCTGCAATCCTGCCAGACAAGCTGTAGCCACCTAACAAAGGCTCCTTCTCTTGTTAATATGTAGATCACCTGGGGAGAGCTGTGGATTCCAAGCTGGTGACTTAAGTTGCAGGTGTTTTGGTATTCCCGGGTCCCTGGAAAGAGAATATTAATGAGTTTCCACCTTGGTTTACCTGGGGGATAAAAGGTGTTTGATTAATAAACGCGGGAAGATCTTCAGAATGAAGGAAGCCTGAGATCCCCTTCCAGTATTGCTGTGTGACGATGTCTCATTATTTCTTGCACCACCGCTCCAGTCCAGTGAGGGAAAAGTAGTTGAATATATGTTGGGGTCACGGATCCCGACATTATGCCACACAGTATACTTTTTTTTTGTTATTTTTTAACCAAGGACACATTCATAAACTGGCCTGCTTCTCTTGTGTGGATTAAAAGAAGAGGAGTTGTGAAGCTGGGTCCCAGACTGCTTGCTTTTCCATCTTCATGCCTCATTTACTGGTAGCTGCATGAGACACACTTGGCTTGAGTACCAGAAGGCTTAGAGGTTACTAATAGAGGGATCACCGAAGGAGAAGCCCCCAGGGGCCCAGGCATCCGATCCTGCCAGTCACTTTAGCTCACGTGTTCTGAAATGAGTGGTGAGCCATGTCCAAAGCTACCACAAGCAAAGAAAATGAACACTAATGGAGTTCGTTTGCTTGAGGCAATGACGAACCTTGTGATCCTGTGAAATCGGATGGGCAGAGACGTGAAAACAGAATGCCCATGTCTGTGGGATCAGCACTGAAGGGCGAGGTTAGAAATGGAACTTAGTGTAAGTGGGCTTGTCAGTCAGGAAACTCAGGGGCCATAGCTAGACATTGGCTTCCTCGGGCTCTGGCTAGTTAGCCTCCCTCCCAGAGTTGTCTAGTGTATACTCTAGTAAGCATCAATAGGAGCCGAGAACCTATATCACCTCAGCATCCTGAGATCAGTGATCGCATGTGTTGTGTTTTTTTAAAAGAAGGGGTGACCCAGCAGCTTGCTGCAGCTTGCTGCAGGTCCCCAGACCAAGCGGTCTCTGTGGCGGGCGGGCGGCCACGCGGCTAGTCTCCGGGTCCCCATATGGGCTGTGCGGCGGTACGGACGGACCAAAGAGAGCTGGGTAGGCGCACTATGCAGAGTTAAACATTTATTAGATGGGTGATGGAAAGAGAGAGAGACAGGGAGATAGAGGGAAGGGGGGAGAGGGGAGAGAAGCAGCTGCTGCTCCCATGAGAGCGGAAGAGGAAGAGGGGCAGAGAGTTAGGGTCAGAGGCTGGAAGCTGGGAGTGGGCGTGGCCAATAAGAGGCCAGACACTACATTTTTAAAAAAACACAACATTGGTGCCGCACAAGACTCGGGGAATCGCAACTGAGGATTTTTGGATTTTTTCTACGACGAGCTGACCCACCGGCCTCTGATGGTGAGTTATTTCCATTCCGGCCGCCTTAACCGTTTCCTTGAACCCTAGGAGTTGTCCGGTTGAGCTCCCGGCAACCCCCTACAGTTCTTGGAGACACAGGGGCTGCCCCCAACTATTCACCTGACCTGTGGATTGTTTTCCTCAGCTTTAATTGTGTTTGGAATGGTCCGGGACCATTCTACCCCGCAGCGGGAGAGACCGGGTCTC